>JADGMU010000989.1:0-59124 GCA_016920895.1 Vaccinium myrtillus
TTAAGACCGGCTTTGAGCAAGTGTAATAATGGTTATAGTCACTCAGGGCCGGTTAAGAGAGAGAAAAAGGGGACAAATGTTAGTGGCTCTGAAGTGAGGTTGTATCGTCCAGAAGATTTTAGTTTAGATTGTGCAGGTGGTCCTGGGAGGCTTTTTATGGAGTGTCTTAGTTTGAGCAGTTCAGCTTCCAAAGTGGACGATGATGATGATGAAGTTGTTGGTCATGATGATCGGAGTAGTCAAACTTCGGGGTGTTGTAGTGTTACGAGTGGTATGAGAAGAGAGCTCCCGGATCATTCCGTTTGCTTTAGTCCGGCTCAAAGTGGTGTTCTGTTCGGTGGAGAGCAATGGAAAGCAAAGGGTAGTTTGGAAAATGGGTCGCGATTTGGGCCTAAAAGTAGGTTACCCTTGTATGCTCCCCCTTCCACCATTGGAGGCTCTGCTCTAGCCATGCATTATGCGAATGTTATAATTGTGATAGAGAAATTGCTTCGATACCCACATTTGGTTGGGGAAGAAGCTAGGGACGATTTGTATCAGATGTTACCGACAAGCTTAAGAGTGTTGTTGAAGGCTAGTTTAAAGACTTATGCTAAAGACTTGGCTATATACGATGCTCCTCTTGCCCATGATTGGAAAGAGAGGCTTGACGGGATACTAAGATGGCTTGCTCCATTAGCACATAATATGATCAGGTGGCAAAGTGAGCGGAATTTTGAACAACAGCAGATTGTTACGCGAACAAATGTCCTCTTGGTGCAGACTATATATTTTGCTGATAGGGAAAAGACGGAGGCAGCTATATGTGAAATTCTCGTTGGGTTAAATTATATATGCCGCTATGAGCACCAACAAAATGCATTATTGGATTGTGCAAGCAGTTTCGACTTTGATGACTGCGTGGATTGGGAAATGCATTACTGAGCTTCTTATCTGCATTGAAGCTCTCGGTAGTTTTCTTTATTAGCTCCTGATAGATACTTATGTTAAGATGAAAAGATTCTAGTTCGAAACTGTGAATATCAGAGTTTTTTCATATTGGAGATTCCAGTTGTTGTAAAATGGTGTTGATTTGTGTATGTTATTGGAAGGTATGGAGAGTTTACTCCTGAAATTAAAAAGTCCACTTCTTTTTGTGAAAATTGAAGTTATCTATTCTTTAGTATATGTCATGTAGTGTTAGCTTTTCTTTTTCGAACAACATATAGTGTTAGTGTTAGTTTAGAGTAAATTTCTTGCTTTTCGAAATTGTATGTGCATAAATGTAGTGTATTGACAGACTTCCATATATAGTGGTGCTTCTGAGAGGAATCAGAATTTGAGCTTGGCTTCCACTTCCCCATTTGCTATTTCCATTTGATAAGTATATCCCTTATGTCTGTATACCTGGATTTTTTGATTGCCTAAAAAATCCAGTTTGCCTTTAGTGGAACTGACTATTCTCCTCAATGAAGATCTCTTACTACTATTCATCCTCATGCACACAAATTTAGTATACGACTAAAGAATGGATCATATATCAAGGTTTTGATGCATTATCTGTGAGCTTCTGGTTGGGTTAAATTATATATGCCAGTATGAGCACCAGCAAAATCCATTATTAGATTGTGCAAGCAGTTTTGACTTCCATGACTGCGGGGATTGGGAAATGCACTACTGAGCTTCTTATCTCCATTGAAGATATCGGTAGTTTTCTTTATTAGCTCCTGATACCTATGTGAAGATAAAGAGATTGTAGTTCGAAACTGTGAATGCCAGAGCTTTTTACATATTGGAGACTCTATTTGTTGGTAAAATGGTGTTGGTTTGTTTATGTTATTGCAAGGTATGGAGAGTTTACTCCTAAAGTCTAAATTTCCACTTCTTTTAGTGAATATCGAAGTTATCTTTTTGTGATTTAGTAACTTGTTGTGTTAGTTTACATTAGAATTTCTTCCTTTCCGAGTTCTCTGTGCATAAATCTGGTGGATTGCAAGACTTCCAAAACTGTTGCTTCTAAGAGGAATCATAATGTGTGCTTGAGATCCACTTCTCCTTGTTCTATGTAGACATTTTCAATAAAACTTGCTATTCTTCTTGATGAAGATCTCCTACCTCCTATTCATACTCTCATGCACAAGTTTAGTGTAGGACTAAAACAAACAGAATATGCCAAGTTTTTGATAAAATTTATTGGGATAATGACTTGCTCTCATATTAGATGTTTTATCGGCTGCTAATACTATTACGCAGAAAACCAGATGATAATCCAACATGGGTGAGAATCTTTAATTGGACTGGAGATGTCTTTTTGCTGTAAAAAGGCATTTTGTCTCTTGTACTTTGTTGCAAGGTATGCAAAATTTGGGTTTCCGTAGTTCACCATTCAATCTTTTTATGAAATGATGTACCTTTACTTATGGAATTTTGAAGTACACCATTCTATTTTTATATGCAATGATGTACATAGTGTAATTTGCATCTATCGTTTTTGCAGTCACTTTTCTCTGTCATCTATTCGTTATTGGATAACTTGATAATTATATATTAAATCTAAATCCCTGGAGTTAGGTCATTGGAAGTATTATATGGGAAGCTCTTATCTGGGTCTTATCCAAACACTATACTCATGGAGTCACTGGCCATGACTAGTGAGTTTATGACCTTAAGTCTATTACTTCATTCAAGGTTGACAATTTGCTCATGCACTCTCTTCCGACGACTGTTTGTTTTTGACTGAAGTCTTTCTTCAAGTTGATGTGAACTTATATGTACTTCGTGTGTACTGTAACATTTATGGTGATTTTAAGAATCGGAGAATATATATCATCATGCTTCAAGGGTTCATAACTATGATAGACTAGATAGTAGATACTTTTCTGTGCACGAGGGCGTCCTCGTGGCGCTTTTGAAAAATGCACGGTAGTTATAGTAGACGAGGGGGGAAGGTGCAAGGGACCTGAACAATGATCTAATGTTTACAATCTACAAGGTATTCCCAGGAGCTGATAGAGAGATTTATGACCAAAAGCCTCTGATTTTAATTCAAGTACACAGTTTGCTCTCACTGATAGTTACAGTAGCTTCATCATCCCGAAGTCTCTCTCCAACAAGGAAGTATATGACAACATGTATATTGAATATATACCTTTTTGCACTGTCGGTTAAGTGTTAATTTGAGAGTATTGAAGTTTACGATGGGGGTTTGTAAATTTGGTAGAATCTTCTGTGATTGAAGGAGATCCTATGGTGGCAGTTCAGAATAATGTCATGGTGTTTTCTGTAGACATGGCAATATCTGGAATTTGGTGGAATAATGGGATTTGATCAGGTATAGAGTGCTGCTTCTCAAAAGTAGTGTTATATGGGCTAACACCAGTAAAATTTCATTTGTTTCCGGGGGCACGGCTCTTGGTGGTCCTCGTGATAAGGCTTTTATCATTCTGAAAAAATTGATCTCAGCTAAGCAACATACCAAAATAGAGGTCCCCGTTTGTCGAAATAGTAGCTGTGCGTTTGATGCTTCTAGCTAAACATAAGTCATTGCTTGTGATGGCTTGAAAAGAAATGTAGCCACGGTAACTTACATTACATCTAGCTACTCTGATAGACAAAGCGGCCAGAATGGTTCTGCAGTGCCTTCTGTTTCTTCATCCAGCGTTCATTGCCTTCTCCAGGTAACATTTGCTCAGACATATGTCTGTCATTTAAATCCACGTATTGGCGGTCCTTCATAGTTGTGTTCAGTCTCAGTTTAGAATCTCTTTGCAAATAAAGTTGCAAATATTGCATAGACTCTGTGTTGATGTTTTGTTCGATATGTACGGCTCTACAGAACTAAAAAGATGTAAGAGAAATTTGCAGCACATTGCAAGCAGTTGTTTTGCACATTAAGCTGGGCATTCTTTAGCTGCTGCCTCAGTGTGTGGATGTATTTTCGAAGAAGTTGTGCACTTTCGGTAATTGTGTTAATTGAAAGAAAAAATATGGCTTACATATGCAGTGTTATCTCTGGTTGTTCGAGAGATAACATTACTTCTCTGCAGCGGAAGGGGAAGGCCTTTGCCTAGGCAAGGTTTGACTCGTCTCCAGGGACAGGGAGGTACCAAGAATGTACTTCGCGGGCCGGGGCGGAGGTACTTTCGGTCGTCCGGAGGTTTACACCCAGGGGTGGGTCTAATTAGTGGCCCTACTGTGGGGTGGTTCCTTCGTCATAAAAACGACGACGACACGCATTACTTCTCTGCCTCTGGTATCTTGTCTGACTGAATTTGTCGAAACCACGTCACATTTTCTTCTCGAATTGCCGATGGCTACACCAAATGGCGTATAGCGAGCCATGAAATCTTCAATTTTCACTTGGTAAGTTCATTGATTGTGTGTTCATGTCTTTTTTCTTTTTGGAGAAAAATTGTATGCTCTGTTATCTGGGTAGTTCATCGAAGTGTATGAAACAAAGGTTTGACGTGAAACGACGACAATCACAAACACTTATTTGAACTAGAGGTACTCTTTCCTTGAACAAACAATAAGAGAAAACTCTTGATTTTTTATATCAAATAACTAGTTTGCCCTAAGGTTTACAATGATACTTATAGTGTCAAAGAAACCCTATCCCAACTAGAAAACAAATAACTAAAGACCCGACTTGCCAATCAAGCCTAAATCAAAGAAATTATTCCAAAAACGGAAATTTAGAAATTAATAACAAAATAAAAAACTAGAAGGAAATACATGGCTGTTAAAAAAGATGGCAACTAAAATGGGAATCCCTACTAAAAGTTATAAGCAAATCTACTATATTTTCTTGAAGTGGCAAAATCTCCCTTTCGAAGGCCTAGATGACATCAGACGGTTGAAAACCACTATCGTCGATCATCGCTGAAACGTCAAGCGATGAGTATTGATCAGAAGTCCGTTTCCATTCGACAGTGCAATTTCTGGACTTTCGCGCCAATGTTGGATCCCGCGTATTATTAATGCCTTTTGGGCCGAATACGGTCCAAACAATCTAGGAATGTGGATGCAATCCACTCTGAATTAACGTTTTAAGAAATGCTAAGCGCACTAAATATTGAAAAAACAAGTGTATCGGTCTTCTAAAGATACCTTTCTCGGCCTTTTGGCTAAGATCAAAGTCTTCTAAAGTTTATTTTGGTTCTTGTGGACCAAAATTATGTGGGGAAAATTTCAAAATAACCCCTAAACTTTCACAAAAATTCTCATAAGCAACTGTACTTAATTTCACCCGTAGTTTACACTTTACAATACCCCTTAAATTCGGCTCCTGAGTCATATTCCGTTTTATTTCAAACTGAAATTAGCCCACCCCTTTTCTTATCTCCCTCACAACCAATCCTTGCTCCCATCTCAACAAACCTAACTCAGCCTATGTCACCAAGCTCAGCTCAACCTACGCAATCTTCTGGCAATCCTCCCCCTCACGACATCTATGGCGGTGGCTCTATTCTGGGATGGGGCAACGGTTATTACAAAGGTGAAAGAGATAAAGGAATGAGTAAAACGGCAGTGGCGGCCCCAGAACAGCAAGCCACCAGAAAAAGGTCATTCGCGAGCTGAACACTCGGATTTCCAACACCTCTTCTTCAGCCGAGGTCCCGAATTTCGATTTTGATCTCCACCACCACCGCTCCACCAACACCACTGCGACCACCATCCCCACCACCATTTACGATTACTTCGACAGAAAACAACCGGCGATTACGTCTCATTTGATATCACTCCAGAGATATAACAGCTGTAAGTTTTCATTGCACATACAACAGGGCCCCTCAAATTACGACATATAATATAATAAGTATTATATCTCTCTTTCAATCAGCGATTAAGCGAGTGAAGCTCAGGTGGTACAATGCGTCTCTACTACTAATTGAGAAGTCAGTTGGTTCAACCCATAACCTCTGCAATTTTTTTTGAACTTTTATAAAAGTTGGGCTTCAACCGCTTTTGTTCAGATTTGAACTCAAAACTCATGAACCAATACCTTACAGGTAGTCTGCCACGACAACACCAACACATCTTGTTAATTTTGACCAACAAATAAAATTTATTTAAACTATTGGAGGCAGTGGCGGAGCCAAGATTGAGAATCCGGGGGGGCCGAGTTCAAGGGCGGCTCTAGGATTTTCATCTAGCATTGACAAAAATGCACAGCGTATTTATGATGAAAGCTGTATGCAAAGAAGTCGTCTAATTCTTTTCAATTTTTTTGTGTTTCCACATTAAACCTAATGTCAGACAACTATTATCCTTATATGTTTATTATATATAGGCTTTCATAAGTGGATCATGCTTGTTTTGTTTTGTTAAGGCTATAACAATTTGGTTCAAATTTTGTTGGAAACATTTATTTTAATTTCAAACGAGTAATCATGCGCTAAAAATAGCAAAAAAAAAATTATATTTATATTTTAATTTTAATTTTTTTTCAGTTTTTTTTTTAAACTGCGGGGGGGCCAGGGCCCACCCCAGCCTAGGCTGGCTCCGCCCCTGATTGGAGGTTTCATTTCTATACCTACTTAGGACTACGAAAGCCTCAGGGTTGGGCTTGCTTTAGTTTGGAGTTTCTTAGTTTGATAACAAAGAGCCATGGATTTTACAAGGTCTCTATGGATTATTAAGAGCCATGGAGTTTCAAGTTTTGGACACCATTGATCCAAGTTCGTCCAGTCATAGCGCTCAAAATGTCCGTTTTTGTCCAATTCCATTTTTGTTTAAAAGTGCTATAAAAGTAGTTGATGTATATGGGAAGATGAGATCTCTCGAAATCTGTGTTTGGACATTTTAGGACTTGGTCAAAAATAGATCTCATTAATTCTGTGTTTAGTCGTTTTAGGACTTAAGCAGAAAAGGGTCTCATGTACTAGTAATACTATTGAACCGTTTATTTGTAACTTTCTTTACTGGGGGTCCAAAATTCATAAATTCCTTATTGGGGGTCCAAAATTCTTATAGCGGTTCGTTAAATATTGGGCAGGTATTTAAAAGCTTTTAGACAGTTGTGTTGGTGCATTTCGAGTGCAATTTTGTTTACATTTTAAAAAGGATGGTAAACAAAACCTTTTCTCATGTTGGCTAAGAGAGGATTGGCCTAGGGATAAGCTGAGCGAGCCTCCGGGCTTGGGCAACCAAAAAAAAAAAAAAAGATATATATAAAAGGGTCTTGCTAACGTGTGCTCAATAGGCACACAATAAACCTCCACAAAAAAAAAAAACACTCTGATACACCTTTTACATTTTTCAATACACTTTCACATATCCATATATATTTTTCTTACATTTCAATACACTTTTTTGACCCTCTTTCCCAGGGGCCACTTATATGCATGCGTGACATTTTTTAATTGCCTATATCTTTCCATCTATAATGATTTTTTTTTTACAATTTGAAAACTTTGTTTAATAGAACTCATCGAAAACTATCAAACAATATCCATATTGCATATATACAACATTATGGATAAGAAAATATAAACAATTTTTTTTTAGGTGTCGTAAATAGTGAAAGTGGATAAGAAATTCGGGACGGAGGTAGTAACAATGGTAGGTTCTTCTGAAAGGATTGAGGAGGTGTTCCACTAAGACAGTTTTTAGAATAAACTGGTTTTTTACAAGTTTTTATGTGATGTATTGTGAAAGAATGATCTGTCTTGATTTTCGGGAAAAACTATTTTTTTGTTAGTGGAACACCCCCTGATTACATATCCGACTCTGCTGCTTATGATATTTTGCGTTCTTTTCAAAATCTTCGTTTGGAAAACCATGATGATTGTTCTTCAATACCAACAATGGCGAAGCTGCTTCTTCTGGGTAAGTCCCCTATCAAACCCACAATGTTGTGTGAACTAGAATTCCCGTTACTCCAACCAATTCATAAAGAAGTTAATTTGGGGGTAATTTTTATACTGTTATGTTCTCTTTTCCTTGTGGGATTAAATTCCTTCCGACGGCGGCAAAAACAAATAGGTTTTCCACCATCATCATATTAGGCCCCACCCCCATGATGCATTAATAAGTGATCTGAACCGTTCATTTTGTAGGGCCCCCAGAGTAGTATTCTCATTCTAAAAATTAGCTTCACCAGACATCAATAGTTGTATCAAAATATTACATTTTGGTTCATAAAACGGATGGTCATGGAAAGTTTAACTTGACAGGATCATACCGTCCATTTTATTAAATAAAATTCAACTTTTGATGGATCTCTTCATATCCAATCAAGCTAATTGTGTGTGTGAATATACTACACTATTGGCCAAACAAGATGAACGATTCATATTATAACAATAAACGCATGATGGAATTCGGAAACAGGGGGGGTGCTGCGCAGCGTGCTGTGCGGGCCCTTTTCGGCGACGCGCCGGTACCGTTCTGACGATCGGAGTCGTCCACCGCGTAGAGCTCGTCGAGTACTATAGGTGTACCAAAAATCAACTCAATCCAATATTGTTAAGTGCCTCATCGGAACACAAATATGTTGAAAAAAATGGTTTCAATGGTTTTCATTTAATGTTTCAAGACATGTGTGTTCCAATTTTTTACAACTTATTTGTGTTCCGATGAGGCCCTTAACGATATCCGATCGACTTGATTTTTGATACATTTGTAGTACTCGACGAGCTCTACATGGTGGACGTCTCCGATCGTCGAAACAGTGCCGGAACGGCGTCGAAATAGGCCGCACAGCACGCTGCGCAGCCCGCACAGCACGCTGCGCAGCACGGGCTGCGCATCACCTCCCCTGGATCCATGGAATTCACAATGGGCGGTGGTGGAAAACCCACCGTTTCCACCACCAGTGGAAAGAATTTGTTCTCTTTCCTTATTGTTCTGTTTTTCATTTAAGGGTAATTTATTGTTATGTTTTTCCAATAATCAGGTTCCATTATCTTCTCTTAGTCAATAGCTTCTTGCCATCTTAGGAGAGGGTGTAGGTGGCATTTTATGCCGGTGTGCCCAATCCTTTTAATCTTTGTACTTCGTGTTTAAAGATTATAAAATTTCTTTTGTTGAGCATAAAAAATAAAAAATAAAAGTGAGGGTTTTCTTTATCTTCTTTCAAAGGTAGCAAACAAAATTGCACTTGTAAATTTCAAACCAGCAGAGCCATCTCCCTTCAAATGAGTTTTACATTTATCTCTAATTGGGTAATGTCACTCGAAACGAAATTAGTGCTAGTATTTGGGAAGAAGAGTACTCTTTCAACTTTTCTCTGCCAAGTTGGCAATGTGTTTTTTTTAAAAAAAAAAAACTTCTTTTGGTTCAATAGTTAGAGTGAGGTTACGCACACCTCATGTATTTTTTCTTCCCGATTTGATCAATAGCTAGCTATTCACACTGGTAGTTGTGAATTAAAAAAAAAAAAAATTTACTACACGGTTTGACCCCAAAAAAAAAAAATCTAAGGCAATTATGGAAAAACGAAAGGAAATGATTTTCATATCCCCTTTATTCCTAAGGCTCCGATTGGATGCATCCAAACTCCATTTGCTAGGTTTGGCAACCCAAGTTACTCCCCCCTCTTCCCTTTCTCGCGTACGCCCTCCATAACTTTTGAGCACCTCCAGGGCTACCCAAAAATTATCCGGCTTAAGACCCCTTGGTTTTTTACGTTTCTAGCCCTCCTTATCCCCCTTGAGCAACCCTCACACCTCCATCTCTGTAGTTGTTCCCGAGATCGACTAGAAAAAGGTTACAATTTGCGATTCGTGCGATTTTCCAAGTCCATCGTTGTGATCTCATTTGAGCACTCAGGTATAGGTTCTCAACTGCAGTTTTCGACTGGGGTATGACAGATTTCGTTGCCTTTGATCTATTTTCTGTAGATCTAGTGTTGTTTTTGGACTAGGGTTTCAGTCGATCTAGGGTTGTGTCGATCTGGTTTGCATATTTGGTTATTTTGTTTGATTTTTATAGTGTTTGACAGATTAATGGTTTGTGTTCGTATATTCGTATTTGTAGGGGTTTTTTTACTTATTTTTATTTTATTTTTTTACTTTGGAATGGGTATAATGCATGTGCATATGTTAACTTATTTCTCAGCGTTCTAGATTGTTGCCTTGTTCCAGTGTTGGGTGATTTTTTTTTTGAAAAAGAACAGGCCATGGCCCTAATCTGACAGTTGTTATCTACTTTAAACCACGGACTACAGCATTGTTTCCTGTTGAGAAACTTTACACTAAAACAGCTGTTGGGACCATTTAAAGGAGTCGTGTAGACCAAATAGGATTTGGTGTTTAGACTAACGATTTTATGGGTTAATTAGTTTTTAAATCTAACTAGTAAATGATAAGAGAAGTAAATGATCTGTATGTTGACAGCATGAAAATTGAGTTTGAAGCAAACTCCTACGGGAGTAAGACAGTTAAGTGGATTAATAGGACTGTCTCTTGTTGTAAAAGAGTCTTGTTCATGCATATTGGCGTTTAAAAATGGTTCATGATGAGAACTTAATAACAAAGATAAATCTCGTATAACCTAATAACTTGTTATACAAATTGACATGAAGGGCAAAATAGACATTTGATAGCTTTTTCCATCATTTACCCCATCTTATTTATAAAACATCCAAACCAAGTAAAAAGTTATCCTCTTGTTTAATCCACCATCCAAACTATCTAGTACTTTTTTATCACCCATTCATAAGCATCACATCAATGTGGGCCAACTCTAAAAAAATAATACATCATCTTATCTTATACCCCCTGTAAACTTATTCCACTGAAATTTTCGCACTATCAATTCGGGGCATAAAGTTCTAAACACTTTCTTTTTGTCTTTATTCAACTTGAAATTGTCAAGTCATTCTTACATCAGGAGTCACTTTTTCCATATGAAAGACAATTTGGTACTTTAAAGTGAATAAAGACAAAGAAAAAGAGTGTTTGAGGATAAAAAGAAGGTGTGAAAATCATTTTTCAAAACGAAAAGGATGTGAAAAAGCAAATTTACACAAGATTTGAATCGGGTACTATGTTGACAAGTAGATACCAGATACTGGTGAAACCGTTACCTTGCGAGTTGCGACCAGAGTAGGATTTGGGTTATACGGGTATTGATAATGCTAGGGACACAATAATTGGTCACAACAGCCTATGTAACACTGCATGCTTGGTGGTTGCAAAGTGGTTTCATGTATATAGTAATACTATTAATATCCCTGCTGGAATTATTGTATTGTTATTTCTTTTGCTTTTGTAATTGTTTGGATAGTGACGTCACTTGAATGATGTCACCATTCTTACTTTAGATTTGTGTTCTGCAGGATGCAAGCTGCAAAGTTTGCACGTGGCAATAGGCTATTAGTTCATACGATTACACCTTATCTTTTGGGCCATCCATTAACTATCCAGTAATGCTAGAGGCACACAAGTGAACCACACCTCCAACCACGCAAGACACGTGTGGCGTTGAGACATATGACACGTGTCAATGAGCCCCACCACGAATCTGAGTAAAAAAAAAAAAATTGAAATAATCTATCTCTCTCCTCCCCTCATCTCTCTCCGGCCCACCACATCCTACACCATTACCACTGCTAGAGTACCTAGACCCCCCATTCCCATTGCCATCACCGCCATTTAAAAAGATGAAGTAGAACCAAAAAAAAAAAAAAAACATATGGCTTAAGCAATCGGCCTTTGCCCAGTCTCCAAATCTGTTGCTAGATTCGATCGACGACACCGGGGTCCGACTCCAAAGTTGTCCAACCCAAATCAAGACCACCAACTCCGAAACTATCGAGGCTGAACCGTGACATCGGAGTTCTAGACTTTGAATCTGGAGAGAACCCTTCGCCGGAGAAAACGGAGCGTTGTACATCTAGAAAACCACAACGGACGAGTGGGTTTTGGATAGGGCGGTCTCGTAGGAGGAGTTGCCGCAGGGATGGGATAATCTGTGTTTTTCGGTTTATAAAAGAATTGACTAAATGAACTTACATGCTAAGTTTGACATACTGAAAAGTCATAAGGATAAAATTTGAATATTTTATGTGAATTGCTTTCTCTTACATTTATCATTATCGCTTTGCTCTGCTATTCAGTTATTATTATTGTGAATGTTAGAATGGACAATTAGGTTCCAGGGTTGGATTGCGATTTTAGAGATTCACCTAGACGTTGTTAAGTAAAGGAAATTGGAAAGTTTTAATTGATGTGTGATGGGAGGTTATCCCGAGACCGAGATGGGAGGTTATCCCGAGATGATCCTAATTTGGGAGCAAGAGATTGACGGTGATATTGCTATAGATCGAAACCCTGAGTTATGACGTTGCGTGATTCCTCCTTATGAATAAGGTAGTTAAAGATGATGTTGTATTATAGATCCAGGTTATGGACTATATACTCCTGAGGTTACGATTAGTTTCTCGTGGGCCCAGTTGTATGGTTAGTCCCTGGGGGATTCGTCCTTGCAAGGGTCAATACCTTCCTAAGTAAATAACTTAGATCGTTTATCGATGCCCTGGGTTGCGGCAGCAAGGAAGGAGTTGAATCACGGACAGTTATAATTTTGGTGGTTAAATTGGGAGGATGTTCTCTCGGTTGAGAACGTAGATGAAACATAAGTTAAAGGCTAGATAATGAAATCAAATACTAGCTTTCCATTTATGTACTGCTTTTCAATCATATATATGTTCTATGCTTAACTGTAATGTAAGGGTTAGTGGGCATAAGAGTTAGCTACTGGGTGATTTATCACTCATGGTGCTATTTTTTCCCTGGCATATCACGCCAGGTATCGAGGAAGACGGTGGGGAATTTATCTATCAGCAAGATGGTCAGAATGATGATCAGATGCAGGAGGAGAACTGCAATTAGAATCTGAATCTGAATCTTTAGAAGCCTAGAGTCTCCATATTTTTATGTTGGAATAATGTAAATTAAATTTCTAATAAAGTACGGTTTATGATTGTAACCGAAGTAAGATATTTATGTTATTTCCGTTGTGTAATAAGTGAAACTCATTTTAATTAAATGGATCTTTTTTTTAATAAATATTTTAAAATAATGCTTGCGAAATTCGGGGCGTTACAACTTGGTATCAGAGCTTAGGTTCAACCCTCAGCCTTGGGTAGAATGGGTAGATCACTTTCCAAGAGCATGAACCTAACTAGTTAAATATACCGCGTACGTTAGTCAATGATATATTATTTTCAAGTATAAACGCATAAGTTTTTATTGTTACCTACATATTCAGATTTCGAGAACGCAACGTGAGTAAACATAGGTTGCCTGTATATCACATTGTTTGCATAGATAAATGTTTGTATTAAGTAGAACTTCATGATTTTGGAAAAACAGTAAATAGAAAACCTCCCTCTTAACTTCAATTTCTAAATCGCAGATGGTGACCACACGTAATAGTCAGAACAATGAGCCAAACAATGATGAGATCAATGGTCAAAACAACTAGCAAAACTCTGGGTCTCAAGTGAACGGTTAAATTGGAGTGCAGGACCTTGCTCAGTTGTTGCAAGCTTTTATAACTGCTGCCACTAATATACCCAGGTAGCCGCATGCCCCTCACACATTGCAAGGACCACTGACTCGCAGTCAAGCATTGAATGAATTCTGCAAGCGTCGTCCTCCAGTCTTCTATGGAGAGCCAAACCCGACTCTCGCTGAAGCTAGGTTGAGGAAATCAAGAAAGTGCTCAAGGCATTGGACATCACTGGAGACAGTGAGTGCATTGCTCTGACAACATACCAGATGCAAGGGGAAGCTCAACATTGGTGGAAACTGATAGAGACCACCCATAACACCACCCCTATGACTTTCGAGGGATTTGAGAAGATCTTCCTCGACAAGTACTTCCCTACCCCAATCAAGCAAGCCATGATACAGGAGTTTATGACCTTAAAGCAAGGGAATATGAGCGTCGCCCTGTATGCCGCACGATTTGAGGAGCTATCTCGCCACGCTAAGACTATTGTGCCTATTGACGAAGACAAGGCAAGGAAATTCGAGTGGGGACTTGGCGACACACGTAAATCAGTAATGACTGAATCATTTCGCACCTACTCTCAGGCGGTTCAATGTGCCTTGATGATGGAAAGAGAAGCCACAGATGGCAAGAGCGGTTGGAAAGGAAATCCGACAGCAAGAGGACCAATCCGAACCAACAACCACTACAAGAATTAATGCTTTTTACGACGGGGAAAAACCATCGCAACCAATCTTATTAGCAACGGGGTAGCCCCGTCGCAAAAAATATTATTTTTTCAAAAAAAAAAAAATTTTGGTCCTGTACCATTGAACCACATTATCCAAACAAATCATAATTTTTTTTTATTGAGATACTAGCAAAATTGTCGTTCCAATGAATAGAACTATCGAGATAACAAATTCGATGCATTTTTACATTTCAAATTGACCGTGTTCGTAGGCAACAACACTCATAAGCAGATCAAGTCAAAAAAAAAAAAAAGTGAACAAGTGACAAAACCGAAGAGATTCAATCATAGAATGAGCTGCAACGCTGTCTGTCTGTGCTTGATGTAACTTGCAACGCTTCCTTCACAATAGCTTTAACCTCTATAATGTGGTATCACTCTGTCAAACACAAATCATTACCAGTCATTTAAGCAGTTCTGATCTCGCAATTTTGTGGAAAAGTAAAAGAAAATGGGATGAAATAAGAACTTAAGAGAAATAATCTCAACTTCTGGTTTGATTTGGTTGGTTTGGAAAATGAGAAGCTGATAAGCACACAAATATGTAAATATTAGTGGGCTTAAGTCCTCGAGTTTGATCTTATTATTATATTTATTATTAATTCTTAACATATATTATGCATAAGGTTTGTTTTGAGTGTTCCAGGGAGAAAACGGTGTAAATATGGTGCATCTGATGCTGGGGGAGTGAGCATGCAAAGCACTGGATCATTTTCCAAGCCATTCCCATATGGAATAAAATAAAATAAACAAAAGAGGAAAGAAAGTCAGTGGAGGAAAAAATAATAAAATAAGAAAAAAACAAAAATGGAAAGTTTGAAAAAGCTTCAGGCAAAGTGGCGGTGGGAGTTGGAAAAGAATTGCAAATATCGCGGAGTCCGGATGATATCTTGTTTCGCCCTACGAAACACATGTCAAGCACATAAATTACAAGAGTTATACCGTTTTATTCCCGGTATTAAAATAAGAAAGTTGACTGTTCCGGCACTCCAATCGGGTACCGTTTTGAACATCAGTTGAGAGTGTCGCGAACCCAATCAGTGCAAGTGGCAACAATCAGATTTTTATTTTTTCCATTTACTTTTTCTATTTCTTTTTCTTGACCTTTTCCATTCCGTTGGCTGCCTATATAAGGCATGAGTGCTGTATAACAAATTATTAGATTTTTAGGTAGTACCATTAGTTTAGGTAGTAGTAGTCCCTCTCTCTCCCTTAGTTTATTTTTATGTCTTTCCTTTTCTTCTGTTCTTCTTCTGTCTTTCATTTTCTTAGCCAAGAAGCCGAGGGCTTCTCCCTCAGTACTTTCAATTCCTACTGTAATTTAATTCAAGTTTGCATTGAGTTGTAATAAATTTGTAGTTTTTAAATTCTTGTTTTAATTTCATCTTTATATTTACTTGTCAGTTTAATTCTTAGTTTAAATTCGCTTAATCAAGAGATTGAGGTTTGGTTGTGAGTATTCGCAAACTTACTGACTGTTTCTCACACCAAACCTGAATCTAAGATTAGTCTTAGTTGTGGATTCCTTTGAGATTGAAAGGAGGACACCTTTGGTCTACCCTCCTGTTCACATCTCCTCGGTACACTCTTGAGACCGATCTTTTTAATCACTTAAAAAAAGCCGTAATGTTTAGTTTAATTGTTAGCTTTTCCTTGGCGAGTTCTTCGTCAATGGAGGAGTAGTCATAGACTCGGCCTAGGGTGATCACCACCCAATGGCCTAAGTGGATTCGTGATTCTCACACCTGTTCTATCAAAGTTTGTTTGTGTTTAATACGGGCTTGTAACTCTCGATTTAAAACTCAAGATTGTTATGTTTTTGATTTCGCGTTGACACTAATACTGGCACGCGTAATACTTAAGTTGATGTCATTTTGAGGGTTTAACAAAATTACTCACTCATACTTTCAACGGACGCAACAAACATATATTTAGAACTAAACATAATATACGAAGGAAGAACAAGAATTTAAAGCTGGAAACCTGAAGAACTTGGATTAAAACTTGAATCTGCAAATTAATCCTGAGAGCAGCCGCCAGAGTTAAGAAAATAAAACCTAAGTTATGAATGTCGACACCTAATTCGAGCTAAAAGATAAGTATTTATACTAATCCCTAATTTCTAATCAAAATCCGAGACAGAATAGGATTATCCTCTGCAGAAGACCAAAACGCTGCCGTTCACTGGCCAAGATAAACTCTCTGTAGCGCTACACCAAAAGTGGTGTAGCGCTACCGCTTGCTTATCTCCCCCTTTGACTGGTTGACCCCCCCATTGACCGGTTGACCTCAAAGTTGATCGGTAGCGCTACACCACTTTTGGTGTAGCGCTCCCCAAGCTTCTGTTCAGTTTCTGCGCCATTTTCGAGCGCTCCACCAAAATCCTTGTAGCGCTCACGACGATCCAAAGTGCTTCCCTCGAGAAATTAAGTTCACCACTTGGTCTCCACGGCCTCTCATGCTCTCTAGCTCCATCTCGGCCTTCAAGTCTCTGCAATCCAGTCATGGCGCTAAAACCGCCTAATTTTCCTGACAATTAACAAAAACACAAAAACATACCAAAACAACGCATCAAGTGGAAAATAGGGAATAAATTAGATAACAACGTGTTAAAACTACCCTATTGAGGCACTTATATCTACGATATCGCGTGCCTATCACACCCCCCAACTTGAAGGTTGCTAGTCCCTAGCAACAAAAACAAAAAGAATAAAATAAATAAATAAAAGGATAGATCTTTTAAACCCCCGGGCGGCCCCGGTAGGACGAGTGAAGTCTCGTGAGGGTTTTCAGCAGTGATCACCCACAAAACACAAAGGACTCGGACACTTCGAATGCGACTCAACCCAATCAATAACCTCTAAAAACACTACAATAACTGTCAATCAAATCAAAAGCAAGATATTTCATTCATGGATAAAGTTAAACAAATGAACTCCGTACCAAACCTAGCACAAAAATTAATCCTCTCACCTACGATCGGATAGCGAATTTTCAAATGGCATGCGTGAATGAAAAGCCACATAAAGAAATTTACCAATCTCGAGAATAGTTCACACACCATTGATAGCCCAGTGTTTCTTTAAGCATGAAGACAAACATATAAATGGAAAAACAAGGGAAAGAGATGGACCGTCCGATGGCAGCCAACCATCATGCTCGAGAAATTAAGTTCACCACTTGGTCTCCACGGCCTCTCATGCTCTCTAGCTCCATCTCGGCCTTCAAGTCTCTGCAATCCAGTCATGGCGCTAAAACCGCCTTATTTTCCTGACAATTAACAAAAACACAAAAACATACCAAAACAACGCATCAAGTGGAAAATAGGGAATAAATTAGATAACAACGTGTTAAAACTACCCTATTGAGGCACTTATATCTACGATATCGCGTGCCTATCACTTAAAAAAAGCCGTAATGTTTAGTTTAATTGTTCGCTTTTCCTTGGCAAGTTCTTCGTCAATGGAGGAGTAGTCATAGACTCGGCCTAGGGTGATCACCACCCAATGGCCTAAGTGGATTCGTGATTCTCACACCTGTTCTATCAAAGTTTGTTTGTGTTTAATACGGGCTTGTAACTCTCGATTTAAAACTCAAGATTGTTATGTTTTTGATTTCGCGTTGACAATAACACTGGCACGCGTAATACTTAAGTCGATGTCATTTTGAGGGTTTAACAAATTTCTGATCAAACCTTGATTAAACCAAACACTGGAAAAAATATAGGTATAATTGAACTACCTTCCGATTGAGCATTGATTTACCTTATGACTCAACCGTGTAAATTGTGAGAATCATGGATCTATTTAGGTTATAGGTGGTGTGAACCTTAGCCCGAGCCTCTTAGTTGAATTTCAATCAAATCTTTATTTTTCGCTCTTAAATCCGAAAATTGCTATCACAAACAAATCAAACCGCAAAAAAATCAGTTTGCCACTTTAAGGCTAAAAATCCTCATTGCAAATCTACTCTCACGCAAGGTGCGTTCGGTCTCTGTGGATTCGACCCGGTCTTTCCGGTTATCTTGCTACGCGATACCTAGCCCTACGCTTGGGGCGACACCATCTACAATACAATATAAGGTCTCCTACTAAGTCTTCGCCATTGCAAGAGCTTATAAACATAGAACGAATTGATTTTCTCGGTGTTGATAATTTTGATGCAGTTTATCATCCATTTTTGTTGAAACTCATCAACAACTTGAAAGTTAATTTAGCTTGGAATATGCAAGTGGTGGAATTTCAATTTCAAACGTGGCTAAAACAATTGAGATACTCTAAGTATTTGATTTTATGGCATGGTCACGTACAATTTTTAACGGAGGGCTTAAAATGGGGTGATACGCTCGTACTAGTAGCTCTTCGTAGTACGGCGGATGTTTGGATTTCACGTGAAAGGAGTGCATGGCACTACTTTTGTTTTTAGTTTTGTTGGTGGTGCTCTGGTATAACCACCTTGCTTCGGCAAGGGAGATTCGGCAAGGGAGAAAAGTAGTACCCGTGCGATCGCGTGAAAATCATCGGTGGTTTTCCTCTTTCATTGTACATATTGTAAATATTGTTCTTTGTGGAGTCCGGATAACACGAGTCGGGCGGTTCTAATATCACTTCTCTTAGTAGGTAGTCGGCAATTAAGTCTTTTGCAGGGTGACCATGCTACCATACCAACCTTGGTAGTTTGGGTCTAACTTAGCGGCGAGTGCGGCATTCAGGAGCTCTAAGCATGAGTGAGACGAAATGTCGCGGTTGTAAGGCTTATAAAGTCATTGAGGATGGTCCTATACGACTAGCTATGGTCCCGAAGAGGGGCCGAAGGAGGAAGCCTTGGAAGCATTGCCGATGACGAAAGGAGCGAGCGATAGACAAAATCCTCATCTTTGGTCGAGGTATTGGGTGGTTGACTTCCACCCCGTCGGTACATTTTTGTTCCTACCTTTGAGCTTCATTTCAATATTGTCTTCGTGCTTTGAGGACATAGCACAATTTACGTTGGGGGGAGGGATAAATATTATCTGTTTAAATTCTTTTCGATTTTTAGGTTGTTAATAATGAGGTTTTAATTTTTTTTTTTTTAAAAAAAAAAAACTCACCATGTGCTCATTTTGTGTCTAACTAGCAAGGGTTTTGTATTAATTTTCAAAAAAAAAAAAAATTAATTGCTTAGCTCGTCTCTAGTACATTTACATAAACATTTGTGAACAAATCAAGTTAAAATGTGTTTTTGAGTGAGTTTTGTCCATATCCCATTTCATTCCTCATTTTCCATTCCTAGTTAGGTGAATAAATCTCTTGTTCATGTCTAGGTGTGTTGGATATCTTATGTGCATTACATTGGAGTTTATGGCGCACTTAGGAAAGGATACAAGGCATTTTTGTGTGATTAAACCACATATGAGTCTCCTAAACCCTTGTTTGAGCCTAGTCTGGAACCTATTATTTGATAATCCTAAGAAACCGGACGTTCGGAGGGATGGTTAGTGACTGTTTTGGGGGCCACACAGCAAGTTAGATTTAAAAAAAAAAAAAAAGAAGCTGAAAGGAAGCAACAGGGGCTGTCCCATGAGCATCCCATTTCCAATTCATTGCCCAATTGTTTCTTCAGATTAAATGCAAAATTGAAGAAGGGCGGGCCAAGGCTTCAAAGTTGAACCAACTTTTCCATCCTCATAATGAAGTTCAATTCAGGGAAGAAAAGAAAAAAAAAAAAAAAAAAAAAAAAAAAAGTTGGAGAAGTTGGTTTGTTGTAGTTTTCTATGCTCTGCGTAAGGGTAGTTTAGGGTTATAATAACAACCAATGGGTAGTTGACCCGAGCTTACGATAGGCTGTTATTCATTTTGCTTACCCTTTCTTTTGCAACCACGGTCATTATAAGCTAATAAAGCCCTTAGTTGATCTCTAGTGCGCCTCTACTCCAATATGATGCATTTTTGCTTATCTTGCGCAATTTAGTTCATGTTCATGCTCGTTTTGCTCTTATTTTTGCTTTCTCGTTTGAATAAAAGCTTCTGTCTTGCAACGCTCCACAAATAAAATGCCTAGCACCTTGTTCTTGCTAGTGCACAATTCCGGATGTTGGTTGTGGATATGGCTTAGATGTTTTGTTGTTGAGTATATTTTCATTTTGAGAGTTAGCCCTGTAAATTGAATAAAGCTTCCTTGTGTGACTTGCCTTAAACTGGTTTTAACTAGTTTTGTTCACTTTCGTTCATGTGCATGTGTTAGAGTTGAGCATAGCTTGTTTTAAAAAAAATAATAATAACAACAACAAAAAAAAGAAGTTTATTTGACCTGAGTTGGTTGGATTAGAGGTGGGTATATGGTGAGCAATGTGTATAAAAAAAAAAAAAAGAAGGAAAAAAATTCTATTAGTTTATTTAGCTCTTAAAAAAAAAGAAAAAGAAATTCACGGTGTTTTGTGGGTTGTCACTGCTGAAAACCCTCACGAGACTTCACTCGTCCTACCGGGGCTGCCCGGGGGTTTAAAAGACGTATACATTTCAGTTTGTTTTCATTAGTTGCATTTATTTAGTTTGCTAGGGACTAGCAAAGTTCAAGTTGGTGGGTGTGATAAGCACACAAATATGTAAATATTAGTGGGCTTAAGTCCTCGAGTTTGATCTTATTATTATGTTTATTATTAATTCTTAATAGATATTATGCATAAGGTTTGTTTTGAGTGTTTCAGGGAGAAAACGGTGTAAATATGGTGCATCTGATGCTGGGGGAGTGAGCATGCAAAGCACTGGATCATTTTCCAAGCCATTCCCATATGGAATAAAATAAAATAAACAAAAGAGGAAAGAAAGTCAGTGGAGGAAAAAATAATAAAATAAGAAAAAAAAAATGTAAAGTTTGAAAAAGCTTCAGGCAAAGTGGCGGTGGGAGTTGGAAAAGAATTGCAAATATCGCGGAGTCCGGATGATACCTTGTTTCGCCCTACGAAACACATGCCAAGCACATAAATTACAAGAGTTATACCGTTTTATTCCCGGTATTAAAATAAGAAAGTTGACTGTTCCGGCACTCCAATCGGGTACCGTTTTGAACATCAGTTGAGAGTGTCGCGAACCCAATCAGTGCAAGTGGCAACAATCAGATTTTTATTTTTTCCATTTACTTTTTCTATTTCTTTTTCTTGACCTTTTCCATTCCGTTGGCTGCCTATATAAGGCATGAGTGCTGTATAACAAATTATTAGATTTTTAGGTAGTACCATTAGTTTAGGTAGTAGTAGTCCCTCTCTCTCCCTTAGTTTATTTTTATGTCTTTCCTTTTCTTCTGTTCTTCTTCTGTCTTTCATTTTCTTAGCCAAGAAGCCGAGGGCTTCTCCCTCAGTACTTTCAATTCCTACTGTAATTTAATTCAAGTTTGCATTGAGTTGTAATAAATTTGTAGTTTTTAAATTCTTGTTTTAATTTCATCTTTATATTTACTTGTCAGTTTAATTCTTAGTTTAAATTCGCTTAATCAAGAGATTGAGGTTTGGTTGTGAGTATTCGCAAACTTACTGGCTGTTTCTCACACCAAACCTGAATCTAAGATTAGTCTTAGTTGTGGATTCCTTTGAGATTGAAAGGAGGACACCTTTGGTCTACCCTCCTGTTCACATCTCCTCGGTACACTCTTGAGACCGATCTTTTTAATCACTTAAAAAAAGCCGTAATGTTTAGTTTAATTGTTAGCTTTTCCTTGGCGAGTTCTTCGTCAATGGAGGAGTAGTCATAGACTCGGCCTAGGGTGATCACCACCCAATGGCCTAAGTGGATTCGTGATTCTCACACCTGTTCTATCAAAGTTTGTTTGTGTTTAATACGGGCTTGTAACTCTCGATTTAAAACTCAAGATTGTTATGTTTTTGATTTCGCGTTGACACTAACACTGGCACGCGTAATACTTAAGTTGATGTCATTTTGAGGGTTTAACAAATTTCTGATCAAACCTTGATTAAACCAAACACTGGAAAAAATAAAAGTATAATTGAACTACCTTCCGATTGAGCATTGATTTACCTTATGACTCAACCGTGTAAATTGTCAAAATCATGGATCTATTTAGGTTATAGGTGGTGTGAACCTTAGCCCGAGCCTCTTAGTTGAATTTCAATCAAATCTTTATTTTTCGCTCTTAAATCTGAAAATTGCTATCACAAACAAATCAAACCGCCAAAAAATCAGTTTGCCACTTTATGGCTAAAAATCCTCATTGCAAATCTACTCTCACGCAAGGTGCGTTCGGTCTCTGTGGATTCGACCCGGTCTTTCCGGTTATCTTGCTACGCGATACCTAGCCCTACGCTTGGGGCGACACCATCTACAATACAATATAAGGTCGCAAGCAGAAGCAAATGCACTTTCTTTGTCCAAACGATCAGTATATGATTAGTTACCCCATTAAAAAATAAAGCAGATACATGTTTTATTCGTTTACTTGTGGAAATATATGATACAATCATAGAATGAGCTTGTGCCAATAGAGAGGGAAAAATGTGAAGGAAAGAGGATAACCTGGACATTAATGTCAAGGTCGATCTCTTCGGTACGTTGCAGCCTGGAAAATTGGGTTATTTTCAGCAAGGATGAGTAGGGCTTGATTTAGATAAGACAATTGGGTGAGAACTGTCCCAACTCTTCTTTTTCTTCACCAGGCATCTTATTAAGATAACAATATCAGAATTAGCATTTTTGCGAGAAGAGGTTCTAAACTTGCAAATATAAGTTCCAACAGGTCCACTCAAATTTTCCCGAAACTACACCGAACATCATAGATGGAGTTGATTAATAAAGACATACTTCGTTACAAATCCGTTAAATGCAATTTACTTATTACAATCACCAACACTTGATAAAGATCCATAGATGATTTCGATACGGGTGCATTCCCAACTAGTTGGAAGCGACAAATAAGTCCCGGTAGAAAAAGTTCCTGGCCAAGTCTATAGCAAAAAGTTCCTAGCCAAGTCTACAGCAAAAAGGTCCTGTTCACAGATATTGGGGACTTTCTCTGTGCCTACAAACTGAAATGAAGTAAATAAAAGACAAATACTCCTCCATGACAAACTTTAAACAAAAAACATGTCGATCAATACACTTGACACCGAATGATGAATGGCTTTATGATTCCTCACAAGTCCAAATGTTGAAGCAATAGCATGAAGACAAACCTGCAAGTTCTGGAGTACCAATTCTGAATCCTTCATCAAGCTGAAAAACACCAGAACAATTTGACAAATTGTGAACACCAGAACAATTTGACAAATTGTGACGCAAAACCCCTTCAACTACAATAAAAGGAAAAAAAAAAATAGCACTCAATGATGTTGATAGAAGCCTTTCAAGTATTGACTACCTCAGTGCTAAAATCACTGTCATTTTGACATGAGCAGTGAGCACTCTTTTGATCAAACCGCATATCCAACCGAGCCTCTGCTTCCTCCTCTTTTCATCAGTTTTCCCACAAGTAATTTGTGGGAATTGAAACTGTTGATAAAAGCAAAAATCAGAAATAAAGTCATCAACTCCTGGAGAAGAAAACTTACCCTCTCATTCAACTTTTGGCTAGAGTTGGAGCAACTTTGAAGTTTTCCAAAATTAATAGATACCCACCGAATGAATACTATCATTAGACCCTAGCATAAATTGGAATCAAATCTACATTCAAACATCATCAACCAGTATATAAAAAATCAAAGCATATGGCTATATTGAGAGATCGCTTACTTATTCATAGAGATTAAAACATTCAAACATCCTCCGCTTCGAACCCATTTTTCGAACTTTCGGAATTCTAGTGCATATCTAAAATTTTTGTGATGACTGAAACCCGGACACGATCGGCAAAAGCTGCTGAGGAATTGCGTGCAGTGGCGACAAGAGCCTGCCTTTTCTACAATAGTCCATGGCAGTTGAGAGAGAGAGACAGAGAGGAGGCGGTTCATAGAGAAGGTGTGAGATCCTCTGTTCCAAAATTCCCTGGGCCTCTGTTGCAAGGGATTTTGGACTGTTGGATCACACAATTTTTGTTTTTATGTTTTAAAAATTTGTGTGATCCAACAGCCCATAATCCCTTGCAACAGAGGCATAGGGAAATTTGGGAACAGAGGATCTGGTTCCCATAGAGAAAGATGAGACAAGACATCGATCTTGTGAAAGAATTAGGTTTTTTTTTTTTAATCCGCTAATTAAGGTAATTAGGCTGGGAGGGGAACCCATTAACCCACGAACTCTACCTCTCTTTTGTATTCTCTATCTACCACGGGCCCCAACCGTGGCAATTACTCCTTGTTTTGTTTATTTTTTCGTTACCAATTGCAACGGGTAATTTTCCTGTGGCAAATAATGCCCGTTAAAATTAAAAATTCTAGCGCCATAATATCAGGTCATTAAAGTGGCTTTTTGCAACGGCAAAACCCCGGTGGCAAATATTCTGGTTGTGTATAATATATTTTCTTGTAGCGAACAACTAGAATAACAACAAGGGCAATGCTGCAAGGCCATATTACCAGAACTACAACAGCACTACTCGAGATCAATTCTTCACTCACAATTAGCCATTCGATCAGTTAATTTTACCGACATAACACAAGAATGAAGACCCAATTATCAACATGTAACAAATGAAATCAAGTAAAATGGCCGTCCATTGAACAAATTTGTACATTTTCAAGCTCGGCCTTCCTCGTTCTTTCTGATGGTCACTTGCAAGAGATGCCGTAAAATCAATATACCATTTGAGATGTCCTAGCATTTTTTATTGTAAACACTCTAAAATCTGCCCAATAGGTTGTCATTAAGATTTAAAAAGCGTACATATAAAAAAAAATGTATAAAAGTTTGTGAATGTGTTTTGAAACATGTAAAAAGTATACTGGAAATTGTGTTTTTTGTTTTTTCTTTGCTTATTATCAGCCCAGTGGTTGACAATGGAAGAATCTTTTTATTTATTTATTTTATTTTACAATTTGAGGGGTTGATCCACGATAATGACTTATTCCAAAAAATGATGTATTGTACTTTACGAGACAGATCATTCTATTATCTTATAATACATAAACTCAATTTCACTCAACAAACGAGTCAGTTTCATTGGCTTATTGTCTCAACTATGGTATTTTTAGACTACAAATTGTCAAATCAGTATCTATGACAATACCGAAAATATCTAATAGAAACTCGGCTCAGTTTGCATTGATTTTAGCAAACAAAATTAAAGTTTGCTAAAATCAATTTTTTTTAGGGGTTTTTGCACTTACACCCTGTACTTTGACCGATTTGCAGAGACACCCCATGTATTATTTTTTTAGGCACTTACACCCCTCCAACTTCAGACTAAAGTGCAACGCATGGATGTCGTTAACGGAAGCAACAAAAAGTCTTAAATGCCCATTCCCAACCCCTAACCCCTGTGTCATTTCGTGAAGACACTCATCTCTCTAAAAACGCAGCACCATCCTCTCTCTCTCTCTCTCTCTCTCTCTCTCTCTCTCTCTCAGCTTTCGACTCCGGAGCTCAAGAGCTAGGTTTTCCAAAAGCCAATTGAACAAAATCCCAGCACAGACCCCACCTTCTTTCTGTCTAGAAAACCCATTTCTTCTTCATGATCACAAGCCTTTAAATTAAGGTTTCCCAAATCGAAACTGACCCACGTCCAAAATCAATGATGGAGAGAGGCAAGTTAGAACTTTTCGTATCCCTAAGTCAACAGAGATCGATTCAGATTCTGATCGGTGTAGGTTTTCTGTACATAATCATGGTCGCTTTAGAAGTCCCCTTCGTTTTCAAAACTGGGTTTAGCGCAATTTCACAAGATGGGTTAAACGACGACGTGTGGTATCGGCCGTTTGTGCTTCAGAGCGAAGAGGAATTGGAGGAGAAAGAAGCACCAGTGAGGCCACTGAAGGACGCCCGCAGAGAATCGAAGCCCGAGAGGAGGATCACGGAGTATAAGAGTGTTTCTGGGTTGAGATTTGATGGCAGTGTTTTGAATATTAGTGGTATCGATGGGTTTTTGCGGATTCAGCAATTGGCTAAAGAGGCGTTTGAAGTTGGGAAGAAGACCAGAGGTGAAATCTGAAAATTTGGTTTTGCTCAGGGTCAGGGAGATTGATTTGGGCATTGGTAATGGTAGGTCACAATGATTTCTTTCAATTCACCGGAGAAATTTATGTATATATGTATATAACTATGCAATAAACTTCCAATAAGGGTCCCTTATTGAAGTTACCATGCGGACCTCACATTTCCGAGCCAAAATTTGACGATCCGAACCGTTCAATGTTTTTAAAATGCATTTTCCAAGGCCTACGCGGAAAATCTTCAAAACAAAATACCCGGAAGGGCTTGATCGGATCAGTTTTTGTTAAAAATTGTTAAAAACGCTATATATAGCGTTTTTAACAAAAACTGATCCGATCAAGCCCTTCCGGGTATTTTTTTTTGAAGATTTTCCGTGTAGGCCTTGGAAAATGCATTTTAAAAACATTGAACGGTTCGGATCGTCAAAATTTGGTCCGGAAACACAAAAAAAGCCTAGGTCCGCATGGAATTTTCCCATAAGGGACCCTTATTGGAAGGGCTTCCTATAACTATGTATTCTATTTAAATAAGTATTTTTTGATATTTAAAAAAAGGAAAATAGTATTTTAATAAAGGATAGGTGGTATTGTTTTGGAGTTTTGAAAAAAGATGTAAATTAAATGTGCACTGTTCACATGTGTTTTTTGCTCTAATTTTACCTAATTTGTTGGGGTTGCTCTAGAGAGATAAAAAAACCCTAACTGAATTTCTCCATGATAAAAAATATAATTTTCCCATCGACAATCCGGATTATTAACCAAAAAAATTCTAAAGTGTCACCTACTTATATTTTTTTTTTGTTCTGGTGTTGTCTTTATTTCAAAACAACAAAATTTTTTACCTATTTGGGTTATTAATTCGTCTGAAATTAATAGAATGGTAAGAAATTTAAGAAAACTCTTTTTTTTTTTTTAAAAACCAAGAAAAAGCCAAAAAAATAAAATTCTAGGATTTTTTCCATTGAACCCAATGGACTCATTTACTATTTAGCCCATAAGACTTATAAATGTCTACCAGGGGCATATGTGGCATTAAATCAGTCGTTTTGGAGGGAAATTTCCCGCCTCTATCTTTTCCGTTCAAGTTGACAGAAAAACTAACTGGAGGGGTGTAAGTGCCTAAAAAAAATAATACAGGGGGTGTCTTTGCAAATCGGTCAAAGTACAGGGGGTGTAAGTGCAAAAACCCCTTTTTTTTAGCAAACAGAGAAGCTAAAATCGTTTGGCAAAGTCTGTTTGTGGTGCTTCGGTTTATTTTCATACTACCATTGCTTTTCTGATTCGCCGTTTGTCAAAACATTTCCAGTGAGTTATTGCCGGTTTCCAATTTGATCCTTATTTGAATCCTCTAATCCGGACAATTTAGGGTTTCTGAATCCCAATTCTGAAATTGCTCAATTTCTATTCCCATTTTCACGCACTCTCGAGAGTTTCGCTCGTGATTTCTTTCTTCGATTTGCTTATCTTATCCATCGTTTCGGTTTCTTTTCATATAATTCGTAGTTAGGCTTTGCAAATAAAAGACGGGCGTGGGGAATTCCACCAGCCATGAGCAACCGCTGGTTCGTTTTTCACGTTTCTGCCTAAAAATTCGATCTATTTATTACTGTTTACCTGTTTTTATATATACTAATGCTGCTGATAATGGATGCTAGCTTTTTTGGAGTCTGAATTGATTGCTATATTGAACGCTTTTGATGCTGTCATAGCTTGAAATATCTGAGGTGCAAATAGTTCTCAGTTTTGGAATGTGTTGTTTTTTTGGGAGGTTGTACCTACCTAGTTTTGTCAAGCTACCTGATGTATCTTTTTCTTTTTTCTTTTTTAGCTTTGCTTCTAGTTTCTCACTCGATGTATTGCCTAGATGTTTCCTCGCACTTGTGCTTGGGTATGGTTCCTTTATGTCGATGTACCCTTTGTTAAATTTTAATACTGTAAATCTTTGTTGTTGATCAAAAAAAAAAAAAAGGAAACTACTAAATAGCCAGCCTTAGTACTACCAGTATATTTAAGCCTTGTTTGGTTTGGATTTGAGGGAGGGTTCTTGGGGTAATGAGTAGAGAGATATAGAAAGAAAATTTTATTGGGGACTGTACGGTCTTGAGACTCAAACTGAACAAGGTGAAAGTTCACGGCATAATTTTTAGGTCTGGTCATGGCTGTAAAGTTGAAGCCTACTCATTCACAGTTTATTTCACAAAGTATCCTTTTTTTTTTTTTTCCCCTTTTTGGCCAAGCACACACTTCATTATAGATTGGGACTCTGTATGAAATACTATGAATTTTCAGTTGAGAAATCTTCAAATGCTACCAAAAGAAAGAAACTTAGTGGACTTGACTGGTTAAATAGTACTTACGACCGTATTCGGTGCCCTGCACTGGTGTTATAATTACAGGCTCCTACATTAGTAGTAGTAAACACCCCCCTGAATTTTAATTACAGGCTCCTATAGCAAAAACATCAGTCTCGTTTTAAAAACCGAGTTAATTAATTCTAAGCTTCCTGGAAATATGGATTAAAGATAATACTACTGGATACACGGAAGTAAGAAATCGCAGAAACTAATGGATTGATTTTAGATTGCAGTCAGATCTATTCCGTTATGTATCTCCTTTTCTAACCCCGGCTTTTAACCTCATTGGTCAGATCCGTAAGTTGATCTTCATGTATAAATATGTCTTAATTTACTGATTCATGGTAAGATATTGCGTGATTTCATGAGAAAGGTGTTAAATCCAATTCCTTGTAAATACCCATTTAGATCAACCAATGACAACCAAAATCCATTTTGGGAAAGTATGTATTCTGTCTATTTATTAATCCAAAGCCCATTTAGTGTGATTCGGGTCTATGGTTCCTACTTCAGCTTGAGTTGCATTAAAATGTCGTCGTTAGGGCATCTCTAGTGCACTATCTAAAATCACTACCTAAAGTTCACTAACTAGTTAACCAAGAAAAACCTCAAAAAATGGTCTCTAGTGCACAAAAGTTGGCTTCCTAAAATCCTAGGTGGCACCCCTCGCTACCTAAAGTGCCCTAAGTGACTACCTAAATTTGGGAAGGGACTTAAGGAGAGAGAAAGAGGAGAGAGATAGAGAGAAAGAGGAGAGAGAAAGTTGATGGCATTTATAACATCAAATCTGCCATTATTTTTTTGGTTATAGAGGCCCACTTAAATGGGTCCCACATACACTTTAGGGAGCATTTTTAGGGAGCCCCATTAAAGTGAATTTCTTTTTAGCTAGCTAACTAAGTTCTTAGCAAACAAAATAGGATCCCACATGTGCTTAAGTGTACACTTTAGAGTTTAGAGAACATTTTTTAGGTAGTGCACTAGAGATGGCCTTAGTTTATTATTCTGGTTTACTTTTACTTTTATGGGTAATTTATTTTTCTGGTTTTCCAATAATCAGGTTGATTTGGGTTGGGTTGGGTTAAGAGTGATCTCATTATCTCGTATTAGCCAATAACAAATATTAAAGTTTACTTTTGCTTTTGTTTTAATTTGGAAATATGGAATTATGTTCTTATTTTCATTTTTTTTTAAGCTATGTAACTAGGTGTAGAGTTCATAGTTGATCATGAAATGCGTCGCCGCTGAAAAATATTTGGTGGTCTTCTAGTGTAAAAGATTCTCGTGACATTGTTTATTCTGGAATTATACTTGTGTTTTCATCATTATTTGCCTTGTGTAAGTGTCAGTTCATGCATAACATAGGTTTTTTGATGTTTATGCTGCACTGCTTTCAAATATATGGAACTGCCGTAACAATCTATTTTTTTAAATGTTTGGATTGACGTCCCCAAGGGAATCCCCGCTCCCCATTTGGAGAGGAGATGGAGGATGAAAACAAAGACCCGTTGGCCGTTGGAGATCAAGGTGGGATGGGAATGAAAAGGGGTTCAGGAATTGGGAACGAAGATAGTATTATCCAGTGTCAATCCGCTTCCATGCCCATCCCTACAAGCTTGCAGAGCCATCTCCGTTTGAATCAGGGACGAAGCTAGGATTTTGACCGGGGGAGGACAGATATACACAATAAAAAATTAAAATAAAGACAAAGATATGAATTTTTACTAACTCAAAATAATAATAATAATAATAATAATAATAATAATAATAATAATAATAATAATAATAATAATAATAATAATAATAATAATAATAATAATAATAATAATAAAAACAAAATAACACCAATACATCTGAAACTAAACCGGTTTCTAATATCAACTTAGATTGAAAAATGTATTAACGTTTATCTAATCCTATCTAGTATCTACTGAAATCAGGCATCTTGAACTGTGCTAAACGCTCTTTCTTTGTTTAAGTCGTGCACTGTTTTGGGAGGCCCCAATTTCTTTTTGTCTTTTCTTTTTACTTCACCTTTGATGTCCACTGACCACATTAAAGTGTTTTGGGCTTGCGGAATTTAAATAAACCTTGGTACTTACAAATGAACGGGCCCTTGAGTCTCTAACTGTAAGTGAGTTGGGTCATAAATTTTGGATCTTGTTTTGTTTAAAAAAATTGTAATTAAACTTCATTAAAATCAATTTTAGTACAAAGTTGTTTCACAGCTTGATAAATATTAAAGTTGTTATTATTATTATTTTTTTTTTAACAAAGAAACAGAGGAGGGATAGGACTCTATAGTTTGATGATAAAATATTTTCTTTTCAATGTATTAGTACGTATTTTTTTTAAATATAAAGAGGACAACTATCCCTACTAGCTCTCTGGCTTCATCATGGTTCGAATGGGTTTTACATTTATCTCTCATTGGGTAATGTCACTCGAAAAGAAATTAATGCTCTGGAGGGGAAGAGTACGTATTTCAACTCTCTCTCCAAGTTGGCAATATCTTCTCTTTTATTTTATTTATTTTTTGAATCGACGGTTAGGTGGAGCTTATGCAAACGAATAGTGATACATACACAAACTTTGTACCACAACTAACCACAACCCCACTCACATGGGGCCCGAATGTCGGGCCCATGTGGGACCCACACCCCATGTGAGTGGGGTTGTGGTTGGTTGTGGTTATACAAAATTTGTGTCACAATCATTTTTGTATGCGAAACTCAACCAATGTTCTTTTTGCCTGATCTACTAGTCAAAAGTTATCCGCGCCGGAAGTGGATTCATAAAAAATGGCAACCCTATTAGTACAGAATTTTTTTGTACCGATTTTGTACAAAATTTTTATTTTGGACCTCCTTTGGCCCTTACACAGATGATCGGAACCGTTCATGTTTTTTATAATAATATTTACTTATACCCCGTAAAAAATTAACTCAATCGGATATCGGAAAATGATCCATTGGTTCATCCAACTTTTAATTCTGAATAAAAAATTGGATGAACCAACGGAGTATTACCCGATATCTGTTCAACTATTTTTTTGTGGTACAAAAACTAAACAACAGATTTGTGCCGGACCCCAAAAAATGAAATTAGTATGTACAAAACAGACTCCGAGGAGGTCCAAAACAACAGAGTTGTAAAAGATCTGTACAAAAAATTCTGTAGCTGCAGATTTATCTAGGGGTGTCAAACGGGCTGGGTCGGCACGGGCATGGCACGAGCACGGCACGTTCGACGGCGGCACGACACGCCTAAGGCACGGTAAAAAACTGGCACGAAACGACACGATATAAGTTGGCACGTGGCACGGCACGGGCATGGATTTCAGTGGGCACGGCACGGTCTATGGCGGCACGTGGCATGGCACGTTACGGTCTTCTACGGGCACGACACGAAGTCAACGGGGCACGAGGCACGGCACGACACGACTTTATTCTAGCACGGTACGGGCACGGGCACGAGCCCCGGCACAAGTACGGAAGTTGGCTTGGCACGGAAGTAGGACGGGCATGGCATGGCACGGGCACGTCACAGCACGGAGGCACGGTTCTAGCAAGGCACGCTGGCACGGCACTGGCACGGCAGGAGGCAAAAAAAAATAAAAAAAAATAATATATATATATACAATAAACTTCCGGTCCAAACTCCCTGACCCTCTTAAGTTACGGACCTCCACCTTCCCAATGTTTTTTTGAAAATCCGAACTATATGCGTTTTAGTGAAAAACAGCTCCGATCAAGCCCTTCCGGATATTTTTTTTTGCCAAATCTTCGCGTTGGACCTTGAAAACACCTTTTAAACACATCTAACGGTTCGGATCGTCGAAATTTGGTCCGGAAAGTCTAAAATACCCCTAGGTCCGTAACTTAATAAGTTAAGGGAGTTTGGATAGGAAGGAGACTCTATATATATATATATATATATATATAATATAATCTTCTAATCCGGACCCCCGGATTGAAGGTTTTTTTATTTTTTTTTGTGTTTGCAAATTGTTTTAACAAAATCCGAGCCGTCCAATGTGTCCAGAAGGTGTTTTCCAAGGTCCACGCGGAAAATCTTCAAAAAAAAATACCGGGAAGGGCTTGATCCATGCATTTTTCGCAAAAATTGTTTTTTTCCGCGTGGACCTTGGAAAACACCTTCTGAACACATTGGACGGATCGGATCGTAAAAAAAAAACTCGGATCATGGAGTCCCGGAGTCCCGGATCCCGGAGGAGAAGTGGATACTATATATATATATATATAATATAGGATGAGCTTCTAATGAGGACCTCACCATGAGGACTTCCATGAGGACTTCACCATCCGGACCAAATTTTCATGATCCGAACCGTTAGATGTTTTTAAAATGCATTTTTAAGGGTCCACGCGGAAAATCTTCAAAAAAAAATACCCGGAAGGGCTTGATCCACACAGTTTTTGTTAAAAACGCTATGGAAAATGCATTTTAAAAACATTGAGCGGTTTGGATCGTCAAAATTTGGTCCGGAAACACAAAAAAAGGGCAGGTCCGCATAGAACTTCCAATGAGGGAGTCCTCATTAGAAGCTTACTGTATATATATATATTGTTAAATACTTTATTTCTACCATTCTATGTATTTTTTTATAATCCAAAAAAAAGAAGAATTATTTTTTGGTTGTTTTAGTGAATTATATATTTATATCAAGTTAAAAAAAAAATGAAGTCAAGACGTCAAGTCATGAACAAAAAAAAGAAAAAAAAAACAAAAGGGAAAATAAGTTACAATTTTTTTTTTTAATTTTTAGAGAGAGAGAGTTTGGAAAAAAGAAATCTTTTAAAATATTTTGTATCAAAATTCAAACATGAAAAAAAATGTATGCCCACATATTACATATTTACATATACTGATATACTCATATCCATTGCCTTTTATGAGTTTATCTAATAAAAATTTTGAAAAAAAAATATCAAAATTTTTTTTTGTGAAAAAATAAAAAAATAAAAAATCTGTGCTTTGTAAGTAAGTTATGAACAAAAATATAAAAAAATTAAAAATTTAACAAAAATAATAATAATTTTTTTTAGAGAGAGAGAGAGAGTTGGACAAAAAAAGAAAAAAAAGTTCCAAATAGTTTTTATAAAAAAATGATAGAAATTCAAACTATAGGAATTAAATTCTTTTGTTAAATTAGATTATAGAAATTACTAGACGTTAAATTATAGAAATTATAGAAATTTTTTTATTAAATTCGATTATAGAAATTATAGAAAATAAATTCGATTCCTCTCTAGTTTCTACTTTGTACGTCCCAAAAATCGAAATGATGGAAATTAGAAATGCAACCACCCTCTCACAGACTCACAATAAATTCAATAATGGACCTCCACTTTTCAGACCAAATTTCGACAATCGGAACCTTTAGATGTGTTTAAAACGTGTTTTCAAGGTCTTACGCGAGGATTTGGCAAAAAATAATACCCAGACGGGCTTGAGCGGAGTACGTTTTCGTAAAACTACTTTACGAAAATCTTGTCCGATCAAGCCCTTCTGGCTAGTTTTTTTTTTTTTTCCAAATCCTTGCATAGGATTTTAAAAACACGTTTTACACACATCTAACGGTTCTGATTTTGGAAAAATTGATTAGGTGGCATTGAAGTGGTGCATTATAGTACTGAAATTCCACGAAAGGCACTAAATGTGTTCTGATCGTGTGGTTGCCGATATCAGATGATCATCGATTTGGGGGAGAATGATAGAATCGATAAGATATTAAATCGTAACGGTTTAGATCGAACATTCGGAAAAACGAGGGTGAACCTACCTTTCAATTCTATACATCGAACTTGCTTGTATATGAACCAAGCTATTATGTTATAGTATAATGTACGATAGCCACACAATCGCAACACAACTATGACGATCTACACCGTTCACTTTGTTTGTGTTGATGTTTTAATGATTTTTGCCAAATTTTTTGTCTATCGGATGTTGAAAGGTCCTTCATCGCAACACAATTATGACGATCTTCACTGTTTATTACAAAAAATGGCTTTTGGGTCCCACTTTTTGGTGCCGCGTGAGCAATCTGAACCGTTAAATAATTTCAACATAATGTTTTGTATGGCTTTGCAAAAAATTAGGTCAATTAGATATACGTAACTCGTCGATCCAAGCTACGCACATCCAATTGATTTCAAAACTTAGAGTTTTGGATGTACCAGTTACGCATATCCAATTGACTTGATTTTTTGCAAGGTCGTACAAAACGTTATTTTAAAATCATTTAACGGTTCGGATTGTTCATGCAGGACCAAAAAGTGGGACCCAAAAGCCATTTTCTATGTACTAATCTGTAGCCGGTAGCCCTAGGTTTTAGGGGGTATAAATACCCTATTATAACCGGCCAGCCCACCATTTCTAACTAGGGGTGGGCATGCCTGACACGAAAAATAAAATAAATCTATATAATTGAGCTAAAAATAAATATTTTTATGAGTAATTTTATACGTTGGGCAATATTTTGATGAACTGTCAAGTTATAAAAATGAAAATTTAGCTAAAAGTAGGACTTTTTGACACGACAAGACAACCCGAACCCGACACGACCCGAAACATGACACGAAAAATTGGTGAGTTGAAAATTATTGTGGGAATTCATAAATAAGATTGTGATAGATAACACGAAAATGACACGAAAATACATGTTGCCCACCCCTATTTCTAACCCTAATCTCGTCTCTCTCTCTCTCTCTCTCTCTCTCTCTCTCTCTGCGATCTCGAACGGTCCTCTCTCTCATCGATCTCAACGAGACTCTCTCTCTCTCTCTCTCTCTCTCTCTCTCTCCGATCCACTACCACCGTCCACCACAACCACACCACCACCACCACAACACCACGTCCACCACCATCCACCATCGATCTACCACGATTCACTACCACCAGTCCACAACACCACCACCGGAACACCACCACTAGTCCACCACAACAACCACCACAACAATACGTCCACCACCATCCACCACAACACCACCACCTCCACCATCACAACTGACCCTAATCTCTCACTATCTCTCACCAATCTGTGGCTAGGGTTTATGGCTTGGGTTTCATTATCTGATCGGTTTGTGGCTAGGGTTTCAGTTTCTGGTAAGACTCTCTCTCTCTCTCCCTCTCCCTCTCCCTCTCTGTTTTGGGTTTGTTTCTAGGATTTTGTGGCTAGGGTTTCAGATTGATTTTATTTCATCTCTGTTTTTCAGATTGATTTGATTTGATCTCTGTTTTCGCATGTAGATCAGTAGATGGATGCTAGTAATTTTGATTTTGCAATGGGGGATCGTAACCCCCACTCTGACTCTTCTGATGATGAACATGGTGGAAACCCTGTTCATGTTGCACCACAGGGACAGGGCAACATGGACAGGGTTTGGAGTCTGTATGTGAAGCTGCCTCCAATGTTAACACTGGAACAGGACCTTTAGGTTCTACTCCAACTGCAGCTTCGACTCCTACAAATTCAACCAGTAGTGGTTAAAAAAGGAAACACACATCATGGGTATGGCAACATTTCTCTATAGATAAAAACTACAAAGAGGAAAGTTGTCACGCCCTCAATTTTAATAACCAAAATACAATTAATATTCACATAGGATAAGTCAAAAGTCATTCACATCTCCATTGAAAAGTCAAAGTTAATTATACAATCCCAAAGTCAAAGTTTAATAGAATTCTAGCCAAGGGTACCCGTACCCACATTCATGAATATCGAAAGTTTCAAAGTTATTACAAAAGTTGAAATAGTCAAAAGATTGAGGAATTTAAAGTTACAAAATCATCTTCCAAAAATATACTAGTGTGAAGATGAGAAAATAACTTCATGATCAAATAATCTCCTTGACAAGCTTCCACACTTCAAGCATCCATCTCATGTGCCTAGCCGAGTACCTGAAAATGATAGGTTGAGCTCACAAGCCCAGTAGGAAAACCAATCTACTAACGCTAGGTGTTTAGAGATGATATGAACACCGGAACATGGAACGACTTGAATGAGATGAGCAATGTATAGTATAGGAAGATAAAAACAAGTTTTAAGTGATCACAAGGTACTCCAATGTCTAAAAACGTCCCAATGTCTAACGTTTATGCCAGCGTGTCCAAAAGCGTGGCCGAAAACCACCTAAATAACAGGGGGCAGCAGCTGGAAAATGTGGGACAGCAATATATGAACAGTAAATAGTGCAGATTTTCATCTCTAAGGTGTGGAATTTCAACCCAAGTGCATATATGAAGTTTTGAGCTAAAAATTGAGGTTCTAATCAACAAATAAGCATGGAGGGAGAGTAAATTAACATCCGATTGAGGGATTCAACAAACCCAAACATAGATCAAAGCTCAAACTTGAACAAAACCCATTTTTCATAGTGGAAAACATGATTTACAAGAAATTGGTGAGCAAGACAAGAGTATGTGTAACGAATCAACAATATACAACTAGAGAGAGTAGAAATTTGTCCCCTACCTCAAGGTTTTGCTTGAAACTGGTGGAAAGATGAAACCCTAGGTGGAGAAATCTTCAAATCCCGAAATCCAAGGGAGAATCACAAATCCAATGTGTAGATCTTGAAGTTTTGAGGTGGATTAAGGTTAAGATCACAAGGTTTGAGGTAGAGGTGGAGAGAGAAGGTAGAGAGAAAGTAGAGAGGTGATTTTAGGGTTAGAAATCGGGTTTAGAATGAAAAAGAACCCAAGGACCCCTTCGTGTGCTGATCGCGCACAAAAATTTGCAGAAAAATACACTAGATACCGGTAGTGAAAAAAATGGGATACCGGTATCCCTGGAAAAAAATGTTTCTGGTCAGGGGATACCGGTAGTGAGAAAAATGGGCTACCGGTATCCCTAGAAAAATTCTGAGATTTCATTCTACTACCACCAATTTGACCCCCCCAATCATTTCTAACACATCCTAAACACCCTCAAGCTATATCACCACATCATGACACGTATCTCCATCCTCCACTAAACCCCCGGTACAGAAAACACACTTGCCCATACAAATAATTCAACAAAACGTTACTTAGGAAAGATAGAATAGAATTTACGGGTCTTTACAAAAATGGTATTGATATAGGGCCTAAGGTTATATGCAATCATTGTTGCGTAGTATATAGCTGCACAATTTTACACGGCGTAGGGCAGCATGGTAGGCACATTAACACTAAACACTCAGATAAAGTTGTGCATGTGAGTGGTGAATCTGATAATAGTTTGCAAAATTTTGTTTATACAAAAGAAAAAAATGAGAGATGGACTGGCCCGTTACGTAGCATTAGCAGAACAACCATTTACTTTTGGTGATGATATTAGATTTGAAAATTTTATTAAAACTTGCTTTTATCCTCCATTTTCTAAAGTTTCTCGAAATACAACCCGTAGTGATACGAAGAAAGCGTACAGTGAAGTTAAAAAAGATTTGATTTCTGAACTTGCTGGACTTGGTGCAATCTCTTTTACTTCTGATATGTGGTCTGGTGTAAATAATCGTGATTATATTTGTGTGACTGTTCATTATACAGACTCTACCTGGACTTTGCGAAAAAAAATTATTGCTTTCCGTTTAGTAGAGTTTCCTCATGATGCTAATAAGATTTTTGAAAGTGTTATGACTGTTCTTAGGGATTATGAAGTTGTTGATAAAGTTTTTAGCCTACTTTAGACAATGCCTCTGTTAATATTGCTACATTGCCATTGTTTAGAAAAAATTTGATTCCTGCATATTTTGGTGAATTAATACATGTTCGATGTGTGCGCCATGTCATTAATTTAGTTGTGCAAGATGGTTTGAAACATATAACACCACATATTTCAAAAATTCGAGCTACTGTTCTTTTTATTGATACTTCTCCATCTAGGCAACAAGAATTTGATAAATTGTGTGCTACATGTTACAATTTGAAGTCCAAATCTATGAATTCTGATGTTCAAACTTGTTGGCATTTGACCCATCTTTTGTTAAAGTCTTGTAGGAATTATAGTGATGCAGGTATCGTGGTGCACTTTTAACTCCAGCTGATTGGAATATTGATTTTGAGTTCATGAACTTTTTGAAAGTGTTTTATGTTGCTACCTTAGTTTGTTTGGGTGTTCGTTATCCAAGCTCTTGTATTGTGCTTAATCATTTTTACAATATTAGTCTAAATTTCCGTAATCATAGGGCACAACCAAATTTTGTAAATGATTGTATAGATATGGAAGTAAAATTCAGAAAATATTATGAGGAAATGTCACCATTATTTATGTTAGCTGCTGTAATGGACCCTAGGATTAAGTTAGCAGGTGTTTCTGTGCTCTTATGAGAGATTGGTACAATTTAGGGATTACTAGTTTACCTTCTTCTGATGTTGTGACTCATTTATTGAATTCATTGTATGCTAGCTATGAATCTAAGTTTGGTGCAATTGTTACAAGTACTGTTGCTTCTTTGACTTCTTCTACAAGTAATGATGCATCCTGGTCTTTGCTCAGTTCAAGTTTAGGATTAGGAAGTAGCATTGTAACTTCACGCACTGAATTTCTTAAATATTTGGACCAAGAATCTGTCAGCGCGAATGACTTGATTAATTTTGATATCTTAGTATGGTGGAAATCTCGTGAAACGACTTATCACATTCTTTCAATCATGGCACGTGATCTACTAACAACTCATGTGTCTTCAGTTGCCTCCGAATATGCTTTTAGTGCAGGTAAATGAGTGTTGGATGATAAGAGGAGTAGACTAGCTTCAGACATTTTGGATTGTCTCATGTTCTTGAAAGATTGGGAGGATGCACGCTTTGGAATTGAAAAAGGCTCAGGTAAAGATGAATTTAGTGGTTATTTTGTAGACTCTGATATAGATAGTGTCTGTGCCTAATATTCATTTATTATGCGGGGTTTGTGTCTGTGGCTTATTCATTTCAATAAGTGGACTGAAGTGGGTTGGCAACATGATGCTGCCCCCACTTCAATTGTGTGTGTGTGTGTGTGTGTGAAGCAACAAGTGCAGCAAACAGTGTGACTGTGTGTGGGTTTAGCAACTTATAGCAACATGATGTCCCAATTTCAGTTGTGTGACTGTGTGTGGGTTTGACAACTTATGGCAACATGATGTTGCCCCCACTTCAGTTATGTGTGTGTGTGTGGCAGTGTGGTGTGTGTGTGTGTGTGTCTCCTTTTAGTCTGAAATGAATAAGCCACAGACACAACCCCTTATCTCCATGTTCATACTTAAAATAACACATGAATTGTGATTTGTAACTTATGATGGTCTTAAATGGCAACATAATGTTGCATCCTTTTCAGTTTGTGAATTCTGAATTTGGTCAATGATGATTGTTGAGCCCAACCTGGGTAATGATGATTGTTGAGCCCTGAATTTATGTGTTATAGTGATTGAATTTGGGCAATGGTGATTGTTGAGCCCTGAATTTATGTGTTATAGACTATAGTGACTGAATTGTGCAATGATGATTGTTGAGCCCTGAATTTATGTGTTATACTGATTGAATTTGGGCAATGATGATTGTTGAGCCCTGAATTTATGTGTTATAGACTATAGTGACTGAATTTGTGCAATGATGATTGTTGAGCTCTGAATTTATGTGTTATAGTGATTGAATTTGGGTAACGATGATTGTTGTGCTCTGAATTTATGTGTTATAGTGATTGAATTTGGGCAACGATGATTGTTGAGCCCTAAATTTATGTGTTATAGACTATAGTGACTGAATTTGGGCAATGATGATTGTTGAGCCCATTTATGAAGTAAAAAAAAAGGCAATGATGAGGCCATTTATGTGTAGTTGTGTTGGTTGGGCTCTCCTTGAGCATTGTTAGGGTTTGTGGATTGAGCTCCTTGGTGGACGTGGTGTTGTGGTGGTGGATGTGGTGCTGTGGTGGTGGATGTGGTGCTGTGGTGATGGATCGATGTTGATTGACTTGTTGCTGCACTTGTTTCCTGCACTTATTTGCTTCACTTGTTTGTTGCACCACTTTCTGCACCTGTTGCTGCACTAGTTTGCTGCACCAGTTGCTGCACTTGTTTACTGTTTCTGTTACTTGTTTGTTGCACCTGTTGCTGCACTTGCTGCACTCGTTTGCTGCACTTGCTTCACTTGTTTGCTGCACCTGTTATCGCACTTGCTGCACTTGTTTGATGCACCTGTTGCTGCACTTCTTTGGAATTTTGGTGTGACTTGTGTTGTTGCACTTGAATTTCAATTATATGGGCAATGATGCTTGCTAAGCCCGATTCAAGTTTATACCCCATACAAGGCTATGTACAACCGTACAAAAGCAAGGGCATCGGAGAGGCATCCTTTCTTCTTCTTTTTTTTCATTGAAATTAGACGGAGTATGATTTTTTACTTTTGTAATTTTAGAACTGTAAGTTGTAAGTTGTAATAGCTTTCTTTCTTTTGTAATTTGTAACTTGTAAGTTGTAATTTTTTTCAATTATGTAAGTTGTAATAGTTTAATAGCTTTCTTTGTTTATTTCAATTTTTTCATTGAAATTAGATGGAGTATTGGACGGGCATCCTCCTTTCTTTTGTAATTTCAATTATGTAAGTTGTATAACGTACAAAAAGCTAAATTTTCAATGAAATAAATTAATATAGCTTGAAATTGTCCAAAAATTGATTAATAGATTTTCAAAGTTTTTTTTACAAGTTTCGTGTCCTCCATTCCAATAATTGAAAATCGATGGCACGACACGATTTTAAAAGGCACGGTACGACACACGATCAAGTAAACGGGCCGGCACAACACGACACGACAGGATTCAAAAAAGCACGACACCAAAGTAAATGGGCCGGCAAGGCACAACACGATTCAAAATAACACGGCACGACACAACATGATTTAAAAGGCACGCCACGACAAGAAAAAAGCACGGCACGACACAACACGATTAAGTCAACCGTATGGCACGACACGATTAATTAATCAGGCACGACACTACACGTCACGACTTTAAAAAGGCATGACCCGACACGGCACGGTAAAGTAAATTGGCATGGCACGACACGGCACGATCACAGTATGTCACGGCACGACGCGACACGATAAAATAAATGGGCACGACACGAAGCACGGTAGGCACAAAAGTTGAGTGGCAGAGCATGGCATGGCAAACACGTTTGACACCCCTAGATTTATCGCATAAAATTACTATTTCACTTGTGCTTGACCCCAAAAAATGAAATTAGTAATATGTGAAGAGCAAACCCACCCAAATTTTTTTTTTATTTTTTGCCAGACGATATACATTAGCGGAAAGGGGGGTTAGTAGTATTAATAAGTTAGTCAGACTACCCCTCGTGGGGCTCGAACTCACGCCTCCACTGAAGAGGCAGGTGAAGTTTCCAGCCGTGCTAGCCTGGAACTTCAAACCCACCCAGAATTTTGCCGTTGAAATTAGTTGGATGGTGACGCCACCAGGGTGCTGTATTTATTTTGCTGTTAAAATTAGTTGGAAGGTGACGTCACTAGAATGATGTCATCATTTTTAAATTAGATTTGTAGTATGTGTAGTACGCAAGCTGCAAAGTTTGTACGTGGCAATAGGCTATTAGTAGTTCATAGTTCTGTTTTTGTTTTTTTCTTCATTGGATATAGGGGTATAAAAGCGATTCATAGCTCTAAACACCAAATACTTCTCGCGAGACTCGAACCCTGATCTCCCTTATAGGAAAACCAAGAGATAACCGCTAGGCTAGAAGCCATTGGTTAATTAGGCTCCAAACGATTTTTTAGCAACACAGTTGCACCCAGTTGCTAAAATAATGGTTGACTTTAGCATAAAGTCAACCATGATTTTAACATTTGATGAACTCATTTGCTAAAATCATGATTGATTTTAGCAACTGAATTACTAAAATGTTTTGAAAAACTAGGCCTTAGTTCATAGGTTTACACATTATATTTTTGGAAAAAAATCTGTGGTCCCGGAAAAGATTTTAAGGTATCAATACCTTAAAGTTGGCTGGTCATTTAAAAAAAAAAAAAATAATTTCTAGCCATTGGATTGCTATATGACTGAGATCTAACCGTTAATATTAAAAAGTAAAAGTCAGTGGCTAAAATTAAGGTGGTTTCACGGAAACCAGGTGGTTTTGATAGAATTTTTTTAACCGTTGGTCTACCACTTTACGTGACATTAACTATTCCTTTCCATGACCCAACCAACCACCTGTATGAGTCGTACGTGACAATAACTATTCCTTTTCATGACCCAACCTACAATAACTATTCCTTTTCATGACTCAACCTACCACCTGTATGAGTCGAACGTGACATTAACTATTCCTTTTCATGACCCAACCTACCACCTGTATGAGTCGTACGTGACATTAACTATTCCTTTTCATGACCCAACCTACCACATGTATGAGTCGTATGACAACGTATCTTCCACCCATTGTTACCAGTTGCAGGTAAATTTTTGGGGAAATGACCAAAACATGGTGGTTTGGGCAAATTATGCCAAAAACATAGGCATGGTTTGGCAAATGGCCAAAATATGACAAGGAAGAAAAAAATTACACATACATGACAATTTTCCCTTGTGATACCCACAATATCCCTGATTGAATTAAATCCAAATTCCCAACCCCTCTTCCTCATTCTCTCTCCATCCTCCCCTTTAACCGGAAAAAAAACCCGACGACACACAAATCAGAGGGGTTACAATTTCATATCGGATAGAAGCCTGTTTTGATCGATCTGCATACAAACCCATCAAAGCCGATCATGGCGATTCCCGGCGGCAACACCCTCCAATTGCTTCAGCATCACTTCCGTTCTAGGTTCTGAAAAGATCCTCTGACATTTTTTAGATATGGGCTGATATATGCGTATATATACAGATAGACACATTCAGTTCTTCCGATTTGGCCATTATTGGTTGTGTTCTTACTTCTTATTGTTGATATCCTCTGATCCTACCTCTGTATGATTTAGAAAATCTTCCACCAAGGGCTTTTACCTTCTTGTGCCCGTTCATATTCCTGACCATCTTCTCCGGAGAATTTTGTTGACGAGCACGTCGGAGCTACCCAGAACTTTGAAGAATAAAAAATTTACATGGAAATTTGCAGTCAGTTTTTCATAGACAATATTACTTTAATTTGGCAACAAATTTTGGGGAACTGCCTATTTGGTTCTTCACGGAATAGAACACACACCCGTGATTGTGAACCTTTTTAATGTACTGAAAAAAAACAAATGCCTTTTGTCTGGACATGGTTGGGACTTGGGACTAGAGGATTCTCAAATTTCCATCTCAAATCTCCATGTAAATTTGATTTTCCTGTGAATTTCTTTTCTGGGTTTTCTTAGATTCTGAAATGTGGGAATTGTGTTTGGTGCTACATGTGGGGATTGTGATGTTCAGGACCCTTTTCTTTTGTCTCGCACAAATATTGTGGCAGTGGTCATCAGCGTCGATGGTGGTGGTGGGGAGTGAACGTATAATGAGAAGGTATCTTTGTTGAAGATGATAATGGGAAGGGGGTGTGTGTTAGGGCTTCAAAATAAAAAGGGTATTTTGGACCTCTAATTTATTGGTGCCATGTATGTGGAATTAATTGTTTCCTTGTCAAGTTTTTGGTAATTTCCAAAAACATGACCATGAAATGGTAATATTTACTTTTAAAAACCATATTTTGGTCATTTACCCTAAATTTTTGGATGACATGTCCTATCAAACTAAATGCTCTGTTTGTAGCAATTTATTATATGCACAATCAACTTTTGCCTACTTTCCTACAATACTTTGATTATTCCCTACATCTAATTTTTATAGTCACTCAGGACAAAACATGTGATTTTCGGATTAAAAATAAAGAACTTCCGTATATAATTTTTCGAGTTTTTTTCCACCAATTAAAGATTTTGATAGTTCTTCAATAAGAGAAAAAAACTGAAAAATTCGTGAATAGGAAAATGGTAATTTTCTCACTGTACATAGTACAGTAAGTGATAAACATGAATAATTCTGTGTCAGATAATGGTAACACATAGTTATTTAAAATAAGTAACATGTTATTACTGTCACAAAAAATGGTAATTTGGTTACATATTGTTCTAACTCTGTCAATTTTTTTTTAAAATTCGGTGACAATCCAATCCATGTTTGTATATCTCCATTTAGTAAAATGAGTGAGTAACAAACTTTTATTGTCGGTCATAGAAATTGAGAACAAAATTTTTGTAAGTCTCTCGGCGAAATATGAAATTTATTCACAATCCAACCCATGTTTGTATATTTCAATTAATAGTATAGCAAGTTCTACATTATTATAAGTTTGTCATAATACTTAGTAAAACAAGTAACAAATAGGAATAACTCTGTCATCGAAAATAGTATTTTGCAAAATGAAACAACAATGAAAATGCTAATTTTTTAGTAAAATAAGTAACAAATAGAAATAATTCTGTCATAGAAAATGGAATTTTTCACAATGCAACCACAATACTTAAGCTTGTCATAGTAAATGGTAATTTTGTCATAATACTTAGTAAAACAAGTAACAAATAGGAATAACTCTGTCATAGAAAATGGTATTTTTCACAATGCAACAACAATACTTAAGCTTGTAATAACAAATGGTAATTTTGTCATAATACTTAGTAAAACAAGTAACGAATATGAATAATTATGTCATAGAAAGTGGTAATTTCTCTAATCTAACACATGCCTGTCAATTTCAATTAATACTAAAATACATACACGTTTGTTATAACTCTGTCACAAAAGATGGTAATTTAGTGACACATTGTTATAAGTCTGTCACAGAAAATGGCAAATTCGGTCACATTCCAATTTCCAACCCATGTCCGTCAATTTAAATTAACAATGACACATTGTTGTAGGCCTATAAGAAAAATGGTAATTTGGTTTCCTTTCCTTTCCTTGGTTTCCAAACAAAGCCTAATATCCTGATGCTCGGTTAAAAAGGTTTTTAGAGATTTTAATCTAATTTTGCTTATTATTTTGAATAAGTTGAGCTATTTCGATCATTTTTTTTATGGTTAGGTTGAGGTTTCGTGCACCTCAACTATTTTTCCTCCTTGATCTTGTCAAAAGCTAGCTATCCATGCCGATACACTAGTGGATTCACAAGAAATTATATTACCTATTGCCTTAAGGATGGAACCAGGGGGTGGCTAATAGGGGTTATCGCATCTGTTAAAATTTATAAAACCCCTTACTATTACGTTGAATATATATATACCATGAGCTTCTAGTCCGGGATTCCCGGATTAGAGGTTTTGGGGTGTTTTTTTGTTTTGCAAATTGTTTTTACAAAATCCGAATCGTCCAAAGTGTTCAAAAGGTGTTTTCAAGGGTTCACGCGGGAAGTCTTAAAAAAAAATACCGGGAAGGGCTTGATTCAAGCAGTTTTTTGCAAAAACTTTATATTTACAGTTTTTGAGAAAAATTGCTTGGATCAAGCCCTTCCCGGTATTTTTTTTTTAAGATTTCCCGCGTGGACCATTGAAAACACCTTTTGAACACATTGGACGGTTCGGATTGTCAAAAAAATGCTCGGATTATGGAGGTCCGGAAGTCCGGATCCCGTTTAAGAAGCTTTGCCTATATATATATATATAGGAAAATCCGAGCCGTCCAATGTGTTCAGAAGTTGTTTTCAAAGGTCCACGTGGGAAATCTTCAAAAAAAATACCGGGAAGTGCTTGATCCAAGCATTTTTTCGCAAAAACTATATTTTTACAGTTTTACGAAAAATGCTTGGATCAAGTACTTCCCGGTATTTTTTTTTGAAGATTTCCCGCATGGACCCTTGAAAACACCTTCTGAAGACATTGGACGGCTCGGATCGTCAAAAAAAGCTCGGATCAAGGAGGTCCGGATCCCGGACTAGAAGTGGACTCTATAAATATATATATATATATATATATATATATCCTGGCTTCGTCTTTGTGTGGCTTGACACCAAAATGAAATCTTAGTCAATTTTGTGAAGAAAAACCCACCCAAAATTTTGAATCCGGTGCTATACTGGATTTGTGTGAAATCGGTATGTTGCAAATAGAATAGCATTTGGGTGGTACTGGTATTTTTTTTGCTGTTGTAATTAGTGGGTGTTTGACCGCCTCCTCTTCTACTTTTCTGATTTTCTTTTTTCAATTATAGGTGTTTGGGGGATAGCACCCAAAACTCGTTCTCTCAAAACTCATTTTCCAATTTGATGAAAGGTGACGAGAAGTCAAAAGTAGGTTTGGAGGAGTTTTTTGACTTCTCATTTCTCATTTTTCTCATTTTCATTAACAAAAAGACCCTACAAAATGTATTTTATATATCTCCCAAATACTATTCCTGTTACAAAATACATTATGTATATTTCTTACATACACTCTTCATTTTCTGCTTTTCTCATTTTCTTTCTTCAATTCTGGGTGTTTGGGGGATAACACCCAAAACTCATTCTCTCAAAACTCATTTTTCAATTTGATGAAAGGCGACGAGAAGTCAAAAGTAGGTTGGGAGGAGTTTTTTGATTTCTCATTTCTCACTTTTCTCATTTTCATTAACAAAAAGACCGTACAAAATGTATTTTACACATCTCTCTCAAATGATACTCCTGTTGCAAAATACATTATGTATATTTCTTACAGACACTACTCACAGATTGAAAACAAATTCTAGCAATAATCCGACAAACCAAAAAACAAAAAATTTAAAATCGAAAAGCTGAAAAGTAGGATTCCAGACAGTAAAATGAAATCTTAGTTGGATGGTGATCTCAGTAGGGTGATGTCATAAGATTTTTGTTCTGGAAAACGTGAGTGGCAAAGTTTGTACGTGGCAATTTGCTATTAGTTGACCAGATTACACCTTATCTATTGGGCAATCTATTCTCTCTACTAGTACTACGTATCAGTTTGCCAGGTTGAACTCTCGTTCTCTCGCTCTCCAGCTCAAAAACAAAGAAAAAAACCTCTACTCTCTAATCTCTCTCTATTCTCCCAGTACACGTCCAAAAAGCTAAACCTCAACAATCGAAGATCCCCACTAGTTCAGGCTGGAGGCGATCGCAAAGTCGCCGTTCAGAGATCGATCAGGTACTACGATTGTGTATGTGAGATCTCAGATCTGTGACATTTCTTCAATTTTGATTTAACAACTCCTTTGCTCTCCATTTCTTCCGATTTCACACATAAGAGTGCTATGACTATGCACAGGTTTTTGTTTTCACCCCTTTCTTCGAACTGAGGGACCCTGGTGAGCACAATGCTCGGCAGGCCCTGCTAAGCGCATCTCGACCCTCCAAATGTGTTTTGGACGGCTCAGATTTGATGAGTACCGAAAGATGTTGTGGACATTTTAACCAATGGTGGTTCCAGAAATTTTGGGCAGGGTGTTCAACATCTAACTTAGGTCTACTAGCTCTACTAATTAGTATATACATACAAAATTTTCATATTTTAGTGTGAATAATGAGGCCAAACACTATGAAAATATATAGGATGTCACAATTTTTTTCTTGGTGAATTATATATTATTGGGTCAAGTAAAATTAACTCGGGGGATAAATAAACTAATATATATATTTGTGTGCCGAGTAAGTTTGCAAAGATATTTATTTTTTTATATTGATTGTTGCTCAGAGAGAAGTCATAGGATGATATCAATACAATAGATACTTTTTTTTCTTCTTGATTTTCCTAATTTTTATCGTAAAGAGTGTGCACTTTATTTTGAACTGATGTATTGAAGATTCTATTGTGAATTACCAGGATTGATGAGTGTTTATAGTATAAACGTTCAAACAAAATCCAATATAAATTTATCACATGTAATATAAAATATATAAGTCTTTAGAGTGTACATTGAGCATCTACGGGAAGACTTTAGATTTTGGTAGGTTGTTTACATAAAATTGATTTGTGAGATGATGTGATTGGCAGGGCCTACCGAGCATTGCGCTCAGCAGAACACCAAGTTAAATATCTTGCTTGATTCTTTAACTTTGGTAGAAAAGAAATAAAAAAAAAATTGCATACACAAATGATTGATTGTAAACATTTCGGATGAAACCTAAAAAAAACCCCGCTAAACACAAGTAATATTCAATTGAATTCACGAAAATATTAATTTTGTCTGAACACACTCGACTTGTGTAAAGTCATGATTTGCTGCTTGGAAGGTGCAAAAGTGAAAAGGAAAAAGCCAAACAGATCATAACATTTTAGAGTTCAATTGTGTATGTGTGTGTCCTAACTTCTTTCTTACTAGTGGCTTTGTTTGGTTGAGAATTTTGAGAAGAATATTTTGAGAAATATTTTTGAGATAGTGTTTGGATGGATTTTTGAAAAAAGTAATAATTAGAGAGAGGTGTAATAATTGGAGAGAGATAGAGAGAGAAATGAAAATAATGATTGGAGAGAGAGGTATGAGTAGAGAGAGAAATATGATTAATGATTGGAAAAATGAAAGATGAAGAAAGAATCTTTTTGAAATTTTTTTTAGAAATGTGAAGTGAACACAGTGTTTGTCTTTTTTGTGAAACAGTACTCGCTTTGTTTCAATTGGTAGAATCCTAGCCATTATACATTTTTTAAGATTAAAATTTCCCAAAATTCATTTCACTCAAATTCCCTTGTCACTTCAAAAGAAGAGAGAAGGGTCAAAAAGTGTACTTTCATAATTGATAAAACTTTATTTTTTCGGTCTTAAAAATGGATAAACAATTTGGAACCCCGAAAAGTAAAAAATTAGACAAACAATATGGGACTGAAGAAGTATTATATTTTGGATTCATATACAGAGTGCTTCTATGCATAGGTTACCATGTTTTGCGATCGAATTCTTTACACTAATAAGTTACATATCTCGCTTAATTCTTTATTTTCACTAAAAAAATAAAAAAATTCAAATAAGTATTTCATTCTAAAGATTAATACACAATTTATTCTTTCAAAAAATGAAACGATATATGTGTTAATTCAAATAAGTATATCTCGCTTAATTCTTTATGTGTTAAAAAATGAAACGGTATATGTGTTAATTCTTCTCTACTACTCCTACTATTTTCAGTTTCCAAGGTTCATCTCTCTCTCTCTCTCTCTCTGTGTTAAAAGTTTAAGGTCTTGTTGTTTGCAAGATAGAGGGAGAGAAGTGAATGAAAAAAAATCAATGACCTCTTCCCCCATACCCCTGTTCCAGCGTGTTCGTCCCGATAGTGGTCGGCAATTATTTGCTTTTTAATTTCTATTAATTCTCACTTAAACAATCAAAGTTTTTTCGCCTAATCTCAGCCGACAGAGTGGTATCAAAGTTCGGATCGTAAACAACAACCAGGCGTGAAGATTTGTGACCGAAAAACAAACTTTGGTGGTGCTGAAGAAGATGGTGGGTTCAAGCAATCATGGTTTCGGAACTCAACAACCTCCGTGTCCACATTTTGACGGTCAGAATTATGATTTTTGGTGTGTAAAAATGAAAACCCAACTTATTTCAAATGATGTGTGGGAGTATGTTGAAGATGGATACGATGATCTCGGAAATGTGGATAATTTAACGAATGAGCAAAAGCAACAATTGAAAGAACATAAAAAGAAGGATGCGAGAGCCCTCTCAATGATTCAACAAGGAGTTTCGGATAAGATTTTTCCGAAGATTATCGATGAGACAAAGGCAAAGGGTGCTTGGGATATTCTTCAACAAGAATATGGGCGCAAGTTCATGGTAAGAGCAATTAAAAAATCAGAGTCCCCATTTTCGGTATTTAATTGCTTGCTTGTTCACTAATTTCTCCACTAAATAATTAAGGGCTTTAGGCTAATCTCAGCCAACACTCTCTCTCACTCTCCAGTTCAAAAAACTGTACTCTCTAATATGGACTCGGATCTTCTACCCCAAATTGCTGTCCCACCCTCCATTTGCTGACATGTGTCCTCCTTAACCCCATAGTTAACTCTAGTTAACTCTAATCAGACATTTGCTCCAACACCAGTACACCACAGCCCCGCTCATTCATGGGCCAGTCCGTGTGCCTCCACCTCCTCAATTAATGTTGGCTACAACCTCACCCTTTGCGCCACCTGAGCCCCCTCTCCCCTCCGCCATCGTCACAACTGCTACAAACCGCACCACCGCCAGATCTCCAATTTTCTTTCTTTGTTTGATGGTTACCGACCTTAAACTGCCACCATCCTAATGAAAATTTTCAGATCTATTTTCTCATCATTTCAAAGAATCTTAGAGAATCAAAATGAAAAACTAAGCACAACTACTGAACTACCCAATAGACAATACTATCAACTGCATGGTTGGGCACCATGGGATTAATTATCAACGAATCAGGTTGGTGGAATTGGGAGGACACGTGTCAGGAAATGAAGGGTGAGACAGCAATGGAGGCAGCAACTTGGGGCCGGGCAGAAGATCCGAAGCCGTATTATTGATACTACTCCATTAATTTAGTCATTTTTTCTGAAACTTGCCAAATTCGTGTTAATTTTTTTTTGTACAAATCATTCATTTTGACTAACACAATCTAAAAGGCAAAAACTTATCCCAAAATTTCAGTAAGAATGAAAATTGAGCGAAAGTATAGTTTCGCCTTTAAATGTCATTATTTAGATTTTTTTCAACTTCAGTCAATGTTATTTTATTTATTTATTTATTTATTGTTCTCATCAAGACAAATTGAATGTAAATATTATTGTCAATAATATTCAATTGTCTTTAGGAAAATATATTAATTTTGCTCTGGCACATTCGACTTCTATAAAGTCATCGTGACCTTACAAAATTCTATTTGCGTGCAGTACCCACCAACCACCATGGATCCAAGTCAACATAGCGATAACCCCATGCATCCTACCTTGTACGAGGCTATCAAGGATGACAGAGTTGAGGATCTCGACCGATATACTGACCTATTTGACACCCAACTCACCCCAAACCACAATACCATCCTCCATGTCGCAGCCCATTTTGGGAAGTCGGAGTGTGTTGCTAAGATCTTGGAAACGAAACCTTGCCTCTTACACCGGGTGAATGCGAACTGTGAGAATCCTCTTCACATTGCTGTAAGAGAACGACACCATGGCGTAGTCCAAGTGCTCATCAAACGTGCTAGAGAACTAGACAAAGAACCTGAAAGTGCTGGAGGAACACGACTGGAAATATTGAGAGCAATAAATGCGGATGGGGACACGGCCTTGCACTTAGCGGTGCGGGAGGAAGACGCTGAAATTGTTAGCTTGTTAGTTGAAGAGGATCCAGATTTTCAACATCCCCCGAACAAGGCTGAGGAAACTCCATTATATTTGGCTGCGGAGAGGCTTTTTGGTAATTTTATGGTTGAAAGTATCTTGACTTCTAGCAATTCACCAGCTTACACAGGTCCTAGTGGTCGAACAGCATTGCACGCAACAGTAATGTTTGTGATAGAAGGTGTGTTGCTTGCTACGTCAATTTTTTGCAACCAACTTATACTATGCCAACACAATTGTCGATGAAGTCTCCAGAAATTTGTCCGAACATGCATTAATAACTTCAATCCACCGAATCCTATTGATATCATTATTCTTAAAAACCATGCAAATATATAAAATCTTACAAATGCAGTCAACGAGTTCTTGTATAAACATGACCGAAGAGTTTATCTTATTCCTGTGGGTCGAGTTTATAGGTTGAAAAGCATGACCCAAAAGACAAGAAACTTATACGATAAACATTAGACATTTAGTGGATTAGTGGTGGTCAATAGTTGAACATTGACTTAGGTGAACTTAGTTAAGCATGCAACCAACTCGGCCAATTTGCAAGTTGAAAATGTTATATTAACGAAAGAATCATTTCATTATTTGCATAGTGTTTTTTTTTTTCTTCAAAAAAATCGAATTTGCTCCGTGTACTCGAACATGTTATACCAGCAAAATTACCCCATAACTCGCAATCTACAGTTTTTTTTTCTCCTATTTCAGGGTGGTCAATTCAAAACATTACCAAATGTGTGCAACCAATCCCATTGGCGGCTGGATTTTGAGATAGGTCACGGGGTCACGTGTCCCTCCTGAACATTTTACTCTAGCATCCCCATAGAACTCGTGTGTTATTTTATATGTGCAGATATCTCTTAGGTCATCACTCGTGCCCCTCCTACAAACTTCAACAAGTTGTATCATCCCTTAAATTTATGTTACTCTCCTTGCGCAAACTTTGTATCTAACTCAAGAGCTTAAGTCATTAAGTGAAAATATCCCAACATTATAATAAGTGATCATTTATTCCTTTCCCAAGTAATGTGGATTGTATTCCTTAACATCTGCCTCAAGTGCAATTGCATTGGAGTTCTATGACGTGTAGCCTCTTTTTGTTGGGTCTCTCATTATAGAGTGTCGATTGTTATTTTTTTAAAATATGAGGTGAAATGGGCTTATTTTTGTAAAAAGTTGAGTGAAAAGGTGAAGAACTGAAGACGACAAGAATTGAAACACACAAGGTACGTATTTATACAACCAAGATTCTAGAAGCTCTCCACTAACAATTAACCTAACACTTGTTAATGTTAGTAGTTACATTGGTAGTTGGTACTAGAGTCAACTTCCACTGACCGACTTGATTTTCAACATCACGCGAACAAGGCCGAGAAAACTCCATCAGACTTGGCTGCTGAGAGGTATAATAGTGATTCCATAGTTGAAAGTATCTTAGCTTCCAGCGAATCACCAGCTTACACATGCCTTACTGGTAGAACGGCATTGCACGCAAGAGTAATTTTTGAAAATACAAGTGTGTTGCTTGGTACGTCAATTTTGTTTGCGCGCAACCAACTAATGGTACCAACACAATTGTCACTGAAGTCTCCAGAAATTTGTCAGAACCTGCATTAATAAAATAAATCCGCCTAATGCTATTGATATCATTATTCTAAAAAGAACATTCAATTTTATAAAATCTTAAAATTGCACTTAACGGGTTCTTGTAAATATTACGGGTGGAAGTCATATTGAAGTGAGTGGAGTTTATAGGTTGAAAAGCCTGACCTAAGAGTGTTCATTATTATTTTGTTTTTATTTTTTACGGAAAGACGAGAATTATACAATAAACGTTACATTTTGTGGATTAGTGGTGGTTAATAGTTGAAAACTGACCTAAATGAACTTAGTTAAGCATGCAACCAACTTAGTAACAAAAGATTTTATTCATTATTTGCATACACCGGGTATTCTTTTCGAGAGGTCAAGGGGTCACGTGTCCCTCCTGAATATTTTACTCTTGCATCCCCATAAAATGGCGTTGTTATATATGTGTAGATCTCTTAGGTCATCACTCTTCTGCCCCTCCTATAAACCTTAGTATCATCCCCTAAATTTATGTTACTATCCTTGTGCAAACTTTGTATTCAACTCAAGAGCTTAAGTCATTATGTGAAAATGTCCCAACATTTTATCTATAAGGAATATATGTAGATTGTATTTCTTAACATCTACCTCAAGTGCAACTGCATTTGAATTCTGTTACGTGTAATCTCTTTTTAGTTCTATCATCGTGTAATCTTTTGTTGGATCTGTCATCATATGGTGCGGATTGTCATTTTTTAAACTGTGAGGTGGACTGAGCTTGTTTTTGTAAAAACTTGAGTGAAAAAGTGAAGAAATGAAGACGATAAGAATGGAAACACATGGTAGTAGTTGGTAACTGGTATCAGAGTCAACCTCCACTGACTGACTTGATCTGCCACCGGATCCAACTAACACCAGTTTTCAACAACCTGGATTAACTTGGGAATATTGCTGAGATGAAATGCTTGTATCCTCTGACACGTGTATATTGAAATGCATGGATTTTGAGTTTTTAGATATCAAATGTGATTTTTTTTTGCTTTTTTTTTTTATTACTATGTACTTTTGACTTCTCTAATAAATGCGTTGATTAAATGTTGAAATTAAGATTTTGCACCTCTAGCTATTTGGATAGATTGGGGTGTTCCACTAAGGGAGTTTTTTAAATAGACTGGCTTTTTACGGCCTTTTATGTGATGCATTTTAAGAGAATGATCTGTCTTGATTTTTAGAAAAAACTCTTTTTTTGTTGGTGGAACACCCCTTAAATTTATAAAACATGAATGGTATCCACCTATATATTTTCCAACAATCCAAAATTTGGATTGGAATAAGTAAGTTTGCGAGAATAGGGCCTTGTTAATGAAACTAATTCATTGTGACATTGATAGTCACCTCACAACCGGGGCATCAATAAGTTTTTGATTTTGCATTAGATTCCCACCATGTGCTATCAATTCTTTGAGTTGGGCTACTTCATAAAGGCTTTGGGCCCTCACATTGGTGCGGATTTTCCAACCGATGAAAAAAACCATAGAGCCTAGCTAAGCCTTGACAGCATTATCATCAATGTTCGATTACTGCTTATCAACCATGAGTACTTTTTAAATCCATTGGGAAATGTTATATCTATATGTTTGATTCAATTCTAGTACTTTTCTTTGCTCTTACAAGTCCTAATTCTTTTTTCAGACAAGAATCACAAGATAAATATAGAAATGCTACTGGACCGATACAAGGAGCTAATCAACAAGGCAGATACAGAAGGGTGGACACCACTTCACCACGCTGCAAATGGTTGGGGCAAAGGCGGCGCCGTAAGAGTGCTACTAGAAAGGAACAAATCAATTGGATACACACGCACATCAGAGAAGCATGACGAGAGCACAGCTCTTCACATAGCTGCTGCGCGTGACAACAGAAAGGTGATGGAAGAGATCTTAACTCATTGTCCAGATTGTTGGGAGATGGTGAACAGTAAAGGAAGAAATATTCTCCATATCGCCGTGGATGCGGAGGCAGAAGACGTTGTTGAGTATATCATGAAAAAGGAGGGGTGGGAAAGTCTTATAAATCAAAAAGACTTTGAAGGCAACACACCCCTCCATTTGTTTGCTTCTTCGGAGATGCAGGTTGCTTATTTTAAGACAAAGAAAGCTGGCATCATTAACCGCCACAGAGCAAATATGTTTGCTTTCAACAACCAAAACAGTACCCCCTTTGACGTAGCATTGTCGGTTGCGACGGTTGGTGTCCGTTTTACGGTAAAAGAATGCTCAAACTTGACTCATGTTGAATTTAGTGGTCTCTTGTTAATTACTCCATCTATCCTTTTTTAAATGTCCACCTTTTCTATTTTGGACTTTCCCAAATAAATGTCCACTTGGCAAAATATATAGGTAAAACTTGGCACATTTCCTTTATTGCCCTTCTTTTAAGACTTGGTACAATTACTCAGGTACAGGTTGTCCTTGCATGAGTAATACCCGCCACCTTGGGAACCATTTTTTAGACTTTGAGTTTGCTTGAATCAAGTCAGCCGCCAATTGTTTTGGAAGCATCTGGAATAGTGAATAACTTTAGCACATGCCAAAACGTGAATAATTGCACTAAACTTTTTCAAACCCACCTGCATTTAATTTAGGGATATTTTTGGAAAAATAATTTTTAGAGTGTAATGAATAATTATGTTGTCTATTTAAAAAGTTGGATTCCTTGTGCTCAACATTTATTTAGAGACGGAGGGAGTATAACTTTTAAAATAATGCTCTGCTATCAAGTGTAACTGAGATAATTGAGCAAAGCCATTTGGCGCCCAACTTTGTGCCAATTTTTACCCTGGTCCTTTTGATTGTTTCTCTCTATTCTTACTGGACTTTGGGTCTCATTTCGTCATTTTATATTGATATAATTTTAATTTTAGTCTATATTTTTATACTTTTTCTGGCTTTTATCCGAATTTAATAAGAATTAAAAGAAAACGGGCAAAAAAAAAATTGAGTGGCATTAAAATGAGGTAAAGAGAGAACGCCATCCTTTTCGATATGGCCCAAATTAAGTCGGATTGACATGTTCATGATGTGAAATTACATGTCTACATACATGTATGTATGTAACTGTATATCAAAATGCAAGTACATATTTATTAATTTGCAATTATTGAAAATGGTTTTAATAACGGTATTGGGACACGTAAAGGTAATGGTCAATGTATAATGGTATAGGGAGTATCGAACAATATTTAACGGGAATCGGGTTGTAGTGGTCATAAATTTTTATAAACATTTTTCGACTAAAAGCAATTTTAAATTGCTTAAATAACCTGTAACGGTCGAGTATCGCCAAAGTATCATGGTGTAATGGTTTCGGAGAGACCAAAAACCGGTACATAACGGCTGGCATTTAAACCATACTATTGATATGTATATATTTGTAAGTGTATTTGGGAAGTAGCTGATAAAATAAAAAGATACTGCAAAAACAGAAAGAAGTGTATTTCGAAAGTATAGATTTGTATGTATGTACCTATGCACATTCATCCATGATTAGATGGATTACTAATAAATACTCCCTCCGTCCCAAATTTTTTATCCATTTAAGTGGTGTGTGCCAATTTTCAATTGCTTATATCTTTCAATCTATATTGTTGTTTTACAATTTTGAAAACTTTGTTTAAGAGAATTTGTCGAAAACTATCAAACAAGATTAAGATTGAATATTTATAACATTAAACATTTGAAAATATAAACAATTTTTTGAGGCACCATGAATAGTGTAAGTGGACAATAAATTTGGAACGGAGGGAGTAGTTATTATAAGATTTTGGTTTTTGTTAGTTGTATTTTATTATCTTGTACTCTTGTGGCTTAGTGGTTGTTCTACGGAGGTTGAAATGATCGCAAAACTTTATTTTGTAACTTAAAAACAGGGTCTCCTGTGGTTTGGTTTGTCCCCTGGAATGAGAAACATAGAAGGGCAGAAAAGAAAGGAAGGACAGAAAAGAAAAAAAGAAAGGAAAGAACAAGATAGGACGAAGAAAGCTGAAGCTTTGAAGAAAACATCTGAGAGCCTAATGTTAGTGGCTACACTCATAGCAACCATCACCTTCGCAACTGCTTTCGCTATACCAGGTGGGTATGATGGCAACCAAGGTCCCAAGCAAGGGATGGCAGTTCTAGTGCGACAAGCCAGTTTCAAAACTTTTGCCATAGCCAACACAATAGCGGTGATGTGCTCCACTTCTTCTGTAGTCTATTATGTCTTTGCGGCATTTCACTACTCTGAGGAGGAAAAACAGGGGCGCCGTTATGAGAAGGGCTTCTACCTTGTCTTAATTGCCATTGTGGCGATGACGGTTGGTTTCATATCTGGCACTTACACCATGTTGGTTCGTTCTTTGGGCCTTGCGATTGCCACTTCTATTATTGCTAGCATAACCTTCCTCATTTATTTTCTCGAACTCCGTAGGCTTTTTGAACTCTGGTATAAGTCGAAGTTTCCCTGGCAAGAAGAGGAATCTGTTCCAAAACATTCTTGGCTAGTGAAAATGTTGTCAAAAATTCTTGGAGTATAATATTTTATTCGGTTTGAATGTAAATTGTATTGAGTCGTGTCTTTCCAGGGGCACATGTTCAGCGTGAACGGACACGTCTATTATTAATAGTTTTGTTCCTTCCTTGGTGACTATTAAGAATAGTACTAGTTGGTCTATATATATTTCATCATTCATTCTTTTCGCATTTGAATTTTTCCTTCCATTCGAGTCCATACATATAAGGGAGTACAAAACACTAGGAGGTTCAACAAACCCATCGATTTAGTTTTGTTTCTGTGTTGTTTAATTCTAAGCTTCCTGAAAGATGGATCCACAAAAGAATACTACTATAAGGAATTGCTGAAGCTAAACGATTGATTTTAAAAATTTCCAGTCGTTCTCTCAATAATTTCAGTCTCAATTTCGTTATGTACGAATCTCCTTTTCTACCCCCAACTTTTAACCTCATTGGTATAGAATGAACACGAGTACTCGTTGTTTTTAAGTTTATGAAGAGGCTGTTTGATAGTTTAGCATCTTTCTTTTTTTTTTTTTTTTGATCAGAGTTTAGCATCTTTCCGGCAACAGAGAATGTCATTCTGTGCTTCATTAGTTTTTTTTCGAAGCGTTGGCTCCATGCCTTGTCCGAGGCTGCTAAATTTGTTTGAAGATGTTTGTCTAGAGGCGATCAAGCAAAGTGCTGAAAAGATAGGCTCCATAGCTATATATATATATATATTTTTGGTTAAAATGTTTTCCTGCTAAACAATTTTTTTTGTAAAAGTTATATTTTTAAAATATTCTCATAGAGATCTACTAACTGAGATCCATATAAAATCATGTAAAACAAAAAATTTAATTTTTCAATGTGAATTGTATATTTGGTACACACTTCTTGTTTCAGGTGTACCGTACAACCTCGCAAATTTTTGTGGCTCCTTCTATTAATTTTGGTTGTAGGTTATTTTACGAACTTTTGTTGCTTTGTATTACGAGATTTTGTGGTCAAATTCATATGAACTTTTGTGATTATTCTTACAAATTGTGTGGTCCAATAAATGGATTTTTGTTATCCAATCTATGAATTTTGTGGTTGTAAAAGTCAGCGAGTTCAAAAGTGATGGCAAAAAACTTTGTGAGTCTTTGTGC
>JADGMU010000991.1:0-65237 GCA_016920895.1 Vaccinium myrtillus
TAACCAGCTACATACATAGTGAATAAAAGTGAGGAAAATAGGGTAGTTGAAACCAATTTTGCCGAGCACCTGATTCAAAGAGAAAATCTAGCAAGTTAACATCCAAAAAGCTGTTAATTATTGTTTGGATAAAAAAGTGGAAAACTAAGAATGCTGACCAACTTGTTTATCAAAATAATGCTAACTGAAACGACAAAGTTGAATGTAAGGGCAACAGTGGGTGCCAACAACAGTTTATGTTGCCGCTTTGAACTTCCGAATGACCGCAATTTGCTAAAGACAGATGCCCGCAGTTCCTCAAGTGCTTTTCCTAAATTAACAGGAAAGATAGAGGAAGATCATTAGAGCATGAAAAGTAGAATTGAAGTACTTTCTTCGTAACCATCGCATTATATTTGGGGAAAGAGGTGAGGAATTATCAAGCAGCTGCCCTAAACAAATTCATTCCAGCCATCCCCTGACATGAAATCACCCACCTCAATCAAAGTCCAAAACATAATATCAATTAAATGAAGCTGACAAGTAGATGGGATTGAAAAGTACGCTCAATATCAATATTACAGATCTGTGTATCGCAAATGAAAGGTAGACAAAACTGCTTCTAAGACGTAGGCTCGATACTTTTATTCCAAAACTGTATTGTTCGTTTTGAAGTGCACTCAAGTAACCAATTGGTGACTCTCATAGCTCTGCCTCCTTGGGAAGGACATAACACCATACATCCATACTCAATTACCTGACCTTGGAAGACAAATTTCTTAAACTTCAGGCTCCATTTTTGTCGACCTAAAATGTTTTCCCCAAGGTTTTAACCAAATTTCAATTGTTTGGTCAGAGATATAACAACTAAAAATGTATTTGGCTAAAAGGACAAAAATGATTTACGATTAAATCTCCACAAGCCCTTTATATTTATTGAACACTCAGTCATTGGAATCACTAGGCTTTCGATATCTTCAAGAGCCAAAAAGAGAAATTGATCTCTGAATTTAGATACCTTGTGAGGCTAACCTCAAGAGTCTAGACTATCACAAATACAATTTCAAATGACAGTTCGATTGAAGAAACACTTGATGGAGGACTTTGTCTAGAGTAAGTTGATGATTGCTAGGAAGGGAAACCACAGGTTGTCGTTCCTGTGTCCGACTTTACATCTCAATCAGATAAACAAGTTGTTCTTGATCGGGCGGCTTGGTCATTTGTAAAACCACAATTTATCCTCAAGCCCAAATCTCCAGGTTTTTCTATGGAGAAATCTGGCATTAAAATTCCTGAACCGGGACGTGGCGCCTGAACCCTAGCCAATTTTGCAGTCAACAAGCACAATGTGAACCAGGTATACCTTTCTTTTTGAATTCATGCACATTCAGGTGAATTTCGTTATAATTGAAATGAAAAGGACGAAATTTGTATCAATCATTTGTTTTCCTTGTTTCTGTTAAAAAACATAAAATAATAATAAGGCCATTTTTGGGTTCCATTGCCTAGTTCAGAGGTCCAATACAAGTCTATGTTATCCTTGGGTGCAGCTGGTATATAACTTTTACTCCTCTGTTCATATGCTTCCTCCTTGAGGAAACATTGTCGGAAGCAGGACGAGATCTTTTTGTCTGGCTTCTCTGGTCCAATCCTTTAGCAGCTCTTTTGTGGTGGCTCTAGAAGTTTTTGTGACAGTATTCACTAAGAATGGTCATTCTCACTTAATTATCATATTATATTAATACTACTATAACCTATTGATGTTAACGTTTTTACAAAAACATACTAAATCACCTACTTCTATTCTAGTGATGAAAATTCTGCAGAAGGAGGTTTTTCTCCTGTACATATTCAAAAACTAATTTACCAACTTGTTGAATGTCTATGCGTATGTGCCACTATTTCAAATAAAATGACCCGAGTCATATAATATGTAAAGTATTTACTATTTACATAATAGTGCCACATTTATGTTTAACCGAATAGTTCATAAATTGCTTAGAGATTGTACTACTGCTCATAACTAATTTAAATGTCCAAAATAAATGTGAAGGGTTTTTCAATGGAGCCTGAAAGTTCAGAAAATGGCAAATTACTTTGGACTATCCAGTTCTTCTTTATAATCCCATTTATTCAGAAAAAGAATGCTGGTATAAGAGTTACGCTTTCCTAGTTTCTGCTTATGCCCTTGAGTTTCAGATTTGACAGTATGTAAGACCAGCCAAATGCACTTCATCTAGCATGCCAAATGAACATAGAAAAAGAAAATTAAACAACTAGCACAGAGAGAGAGAGAGAGAGAGAGAGAGAGAGAGAGAGAGAGAGAGAGAGAGAGTAAACCACATCAAAACAATCTGAGTAAACCCTAGAAGCCCATTAAGCATTTGAAACGAAGGCCCAACAAATAAGCATTTTATGAGAAAGAGCAAGAAAAGGAGGAAGGGTAAAAATGCTCACCACTGTCGCCAGCATCGCTGTCCTTGCGCTTGAGAATTTTCCTGACATTTTTTCTGCTCAAGAAATTAAACATGGCTTACTTACTGAAAGCTGTTGCTTCCTAACACAGCATTGACCCCTCTCCCCCTCCCTCCCCTTAATTTCCCTTTTCCTCCTTCTACCAACAATACCCACTTACAGAAAAAAGGAAAGAATTCAAATTTATGTAGCAAATAAAAAATAGAGCAGGTAGCAAGTGAAGACAGGGTACATGTGTAGCAATCGCAAAGTGTATTTGTGCATTAATCTCCCAAATCTAATGTGTGAGAGAGAGAGAGAGAGAGAGAGAGAGAGAGAGAGAGAGGGAGTTGTGTGCAGTTGAAGAGAGCGGTGATGACGGAAATTGGAAATGGGTTTGTCGGGGGCGGAGGGAATTTGAGGAAATCACGGGCACATTGCGGGCCGACCGACAGGACAAAGATAGAGTCCACACTTCTCTTTTCTTTAGTATTTGTGATTGCGTCTGTGAAATGTTGAATTGTGATTTTTTGAGTGAGATGACTGAGGAAAGGGAAAGTAAGCAGTAGAATCAAGCGTAGCTATTCATGTGAATTGACTTCCGTCGTTACGTGCGGTGTCACATCATGAGTTTCTGTATTTTTCCGTTTCCATTGCTCAGTGTCAAATATAGTGTACAATAATGATACACGTACAACAATTTGCTCCAACAAACTTCTTCAACAGTCAAAACGACGTCGTTTTGGCTGTTTTTTTTTATAAAAAAAAAAAAGGACTCAAAATTTGAAAACAGATCGGGGACTCTAAAAAAAGGAATTAGAGTTGTCTTCTTCCCCGTCCCATTTCGGTCGACCAAATACAGAGAGAAAGAGAGAGAGGCTTCGATACCGACGACCCAACCGGCGAGCACCCGCCACCATCGGCGACCCAGATCCGCCGGCGTCTCTCTCCACCTCCGGCGACCACCGCCGCCGCCGCCAAGATGCTTCGATGCCGACGACCCATACCAGCTTCAAACGCTGAAAGAAAACTCTTCCACGAAGGTCGATCTCTCTCTCTCTCTCTCTCTCTCTCTCTCTCTCTCTCCTCCCTCCCTCTCTCTCTCTCGATTGTTTCATTTATCTACATATCCCCCTAATTGGAGGCCCGGATTCTTGAAAAAACTAGGGTTCATGATTTGAAAACCCCTTAATTTGAACCCCAACTAGTATTTTGAAACCCTAACGGATTAACCCTCCTAATCCGACTTCGTGACATTCTTTTAGTATTCCTTCCCCTTCAGCTCATAGATTTGACATGCCAGTGCAGTAAATTATGCATGGATCTTATGAATTTTCTCTGATTTTTTGGGCATAACAGATGAGCTAATTATACCAGTAAATTATCTAAGTAAACATACCCTTGTTTGTGTTCTATTTTATTTGTCTTCCCCTAATTAGGATGGAACTTGGGGATCTATTAAAGGAAGCTCAAATTTGGGGAATTTCCACTTCTTGTTCTCAAACGTAACAATTACTTGTCCAAGTTTGCGCTGCTGCTTTGAATCCTTTTGGTTCTAAGATTTGCCAATGGCCTTTTGCTCCAATAGATTTCCCGGTAAGTAGAGAGCTATGGTGCGATAATATGCTAAGGGTCTAATTCTTGTTCCTTTTATTAGTGTTGACATCTGATAGTGGGACTTTTGGCTTTCGGCAGGGCTGTTTTAACTCTGTCCTGGCTTTATATTTCGTCTTTGTTTCTCTCTCTTCTAGCTTAGGCTGCTGCAGCCCGTGAATTGCTTTTGCAAGGCAGTGCTGTCGTATTCGTCTTCTCTCTGTATTTTTTGGGACTTTCAAGGCCATTCCCTTGGTCCTGTCTCTTGGTTCGTTGGTCATAACAAAGATTACTTTACCAAAAACAGTGATGATGGATCTTATTGAGTGACTTGTTAGGAAATAGGAGTAATTTTTGGTGGTCTGAATACAAATAATTTTTGGGTACTCCACACGTCTGAATTGGAGGAAAGGCAAGTATCACGCTAACAGCCGAGGACCACATAACTGTCCAAATTCTTGACTACCGCAAAGCTGTTCTATCGACAAATCCATGCAATCAAGAGATCAGAGGGGAGTTAAATTTCACAACTCAAGAATCCGCGCAGTAGTACTTCTCCTTTCAAGAATGGCCGTTACAAAACTTCACCGTGCATAACTTCCGCGTACAAATATTTTAGTGTGCATCTTCTAATCTTAGTGCTTATCTGTCTTTGCAGATGGAATTCTTGGGTGCATTTGATTTTTGGAATGGTGAGAACATCTCTTTCATGGTACTGTTTTTCGATTAGACCACAAGCTAGTTTATGTAATAAACTAGTAATGTTTTTATATATAATGCATACAGTGAAATTATATAAACAGCCATTTGTTAGCAGATTTGTGTTGTATATGAGAGAGAGAGAGAACTGCATTGCTAGTTTTTGACAAGAACTACTGCATTGCTTGTAGGCGTTGGTTTGTTAATATATGCCAAACTTTGCATGCAGGTTCAAGATGGTGTACATTTTCTCAAGGATAAACAGGAAATAACACAAACCAGATTATGCTTGCCAAGCTTCAGGATTCAAGATGGTGTACATTTCCTGCCATCATCACCTGCTACTGAATTCACAAATCCAGGAGCTTTTGGAGAAGCAAGGATCAGAACTAAAGCAGGATCACAACTCATCCCTAGTCTCCAACAGCTGGTCACCTCTGTTACCTGCCAACTTCAATGGCTCGCTGAGGAATTATATGGCTCAAAGTGGAGAGTTTCAGCGAGACACAAGGGCTTCACCGTTGTTGATCAGGCGAAGTAGAGCAGCGAGCCACAATGTGCCACAATATCTCAAAGTGGAGAGCAGCAAGCTCAAAGTGGAGAGTTTCAGCGAGCAGCCAGGGTGTGAATGATGAGGACAAGGATGACGACAACTAGACACTAGGGCTTTTTATCTTACTTTTTGTTTGTACATAGAGCCAGATTATTGGACATAAGCAGATTATTGGACAACTAGCAGTCTTACTTTTTGCTTGTACACGAGGACAACTAGACACTGGATTTGTTTGTAAACTTGGTCTTGTTTATAAGAGTTTCCTTTTAAATGAAGTTTGGACTTTAATATGAGCATTACTCTGCGAGAATCTATTATGTCAATTGTGTTTGCTGCTATTGTTGATTGTCTGATGAGACGTTGAGACGTCGGGCTAGGCAAAAAAATAGAGGAGATGCTGCCCAATTTTTTCCAGATTAGATTACGATTTTTAACATCCAAAAGAGACAAATCTCAATATTTCTTTCCATATTATAGCAACAACTAACCGTTAAGATTAACAACATCATTGGACATTATAATTCAAACAAAACAATTATGGACACGGGATACGGACACAATATAGATTACCAAAGAAATTATATTTCCATAAGCAAGACTAACAACATCATTGGATTGTTATGGACACGGGATACAGACATGACACGATACGGACATAATTACTTCATCATTACACATTCAAAGTAACAAATGAAAGATTCCAAAAAAAAAAAAAAAAAAAAAACAAATGCAAGCAACTATTCTACTCTTCGCCATTATCCTTTGCGTTCATCATATCCGTAAAACTTTGTTGCCCTCCCCGACCATGCCCTTGACTTGATTGCCCTCCCCAACCATGCCCTTGATTTTCAAAAAGACTTGATTGCCCTTCCCAACCATACACTTGACTATTGAATGAACTTGGCATGTTGCTTTGTGAACTTGGAACGTAAGTCACCAATTGGTTAAAGGTTGATGCAATTGGGTCCAAAGTTGGAGAATATGGGAAGATGCTTCCGCCTTGTATCATATTTGGTCGCATATTATGTGACATCATGTTTGGCCACATTGGTGGCCCCAGGTAAGAGCTCCGGTAACTCTGCCCAACAATAAAAATAAAGGATTATCAATAACTTTAACATGAAATGGGAAATTAGAATGAAAAAAATAAATACTTACGTTTACATTTGCAACACTCTCTTATGTCCCAAACACATGATCAACCGCAATCTCCCCAACCTCCTGAAATTAGCAAATAAACTAATAAGCATTCATCAAATAACTAAACTATTAAGCATCCATAAAATATATCTATATGTCTAGCTTAACTAATAACTAACAAATCATAAAAAAACTTATACCACTCCACACCTCTACTTCGTCGTCACTTTCTTGGCTCCATTCCTCTTCTTCTACTACTGGAGGAGAATGAGGCATTGTCGATGGAACAGACTCTGGCGACATCATCTACTGGTTCAAGAAGAAATAAAAATACAATTAGTTATATGGGACATGCATGTAGTACACAAGCAACTGAGCTAAATATTTACAACAGCAAGATACTACAATTAACTGTTTACAATCCTTTAGAAGACATGAAAAATAATTGAACTTTGTAGTGATTCTGTCAATATCAGTATGAGTAGTATAATAAACTAGGCTCCACATGAAGCATCAAAATGTCATGATTTGATAATTTCGAACTGGAGGTTTTCAAATTAGGGGGTTCAAATTGGGGCGTTCAAATTAGGGGTTTTCAAAAAGGTTTTTCAAATTCTCAATTTGGGACCCTAGTTTTTTTCAACCGATTAGGGTTATCTCTACAAATAGAACAAGCACTAGTAGCAGGTTAATGGGTTTCTAACAATGGTAAATGCACCAGTAGCAGGTTAATGGGTTTCTAACAATGGTAAATGCAAAGATATGAGGAGGAGATGGAAGGAACAAATGGGGTCATAAATCTACCTTAGAAGCACCAGTAATAGTTGGTTCATGGGTCTATCTTCAAGGAGAGGGGGAGGGAGAGAGAGAGAGAGACAGAGAGAGACTGACCTTTTGTTTCAAAGGGAGACTGATCGAAGCTGGTACCGGTTGTCTGTTGGTGGCTCCGGCGGAGGTGGAGAGGGAGGGAGGAAGGAGGAGGAGAGGGAGGAGATGGGTCAGCGGTATCTCAGAAGTGGCTGAGTGAAATGGGGCGGGGGAGGGAGTCCCCGATCTGTTTTAAAATTTTGAGTTTTTTTTTTTTTTTTTTTAAAAAAAAAAAAAACAGCCAAAACGACGTCGTTTTGGCTGTTGGAGAAGTTTGTTGGAACAAATTGCTGTACGTGTATCATTATTGTATAGTGTATTGCATTTGTTTTTCCAGTCGTCTATTCCTTCCGTCCTAATTTAGGCTACTGATAATGCCAAAACTCATTTTATTCCTGTCAAAACTCTTTCATTCCTTGACTAAATTGCCCCTTATTTCTCTCTTCCCCCAAACCCACCTCTATTCTCGCTATCTCTCTTGCCTATTAACTTGTAGAAATGCCTAACCAACCCAATGTTTGTTCAGAAATGCTCAAACAAGGCAACTAACACATCCAATTCCGGTTTTACGTGCCTGGGAGATTGACGAGTGGTCAAGGAGTTGAGAATTTAGAACCCTCTGGTTTGCGCATTACTGAACGACCCTACACACGGAAAAATCAGGAAATTGCATCGAGGAAGTTTGAAAAAGCTAAAGCAGCTTGAATACATTATACGGTTAGTATTCTGACGTTTCATTATTTAGCTATTTACATGGTACGTTGTTAAATTACTCTCTGCCTGGGGGCAATTTGTCTATCATATTTTGTTTGTTGAATCTTTCGTGCTTATTTGTGTTTCCTTAACTTTGATAACATGCAACACTTCATTTTCCTGCTTTTTGTTAGTCTCAGATCAATATGGTTGTGGAAGGAGTGCTCGAGATGGCGTAGGTTGGATTTAGACTATAGTTTCTGTAAAATTATCGGGTATTCGTCTTTCCTTTTTTTTTTTGATAACCGGATATCCAGGTATTCATCCTATTGTAAATGTGCCATAGTGCAATTGTAATAAAAAAGGAGGGTTGTTCAATACCGTTGAGAATTGGGCGTGGAAAAAAGGTACAAGGGAAGGAAGGAGAGATGGGAAGGATAGAGGTGGGTTTGGGGGAAGAGAGAGATGAGGGGCAATTCAGTCAACAAATGAAAGAGTTTTGGCAAGAACAAAATGAGTTTTGGCATTATCAGCAACCCTAATTTATTGGAAAAAAATTTGTTCACCATCATCAGAAAAGAGGGTGAACAAAACTCTCATCCTGATTGGTTGAAATGGTGTGAGTCCACAAAATCAATACACTTTGTGATAGGATTCACACCATTTTTGGTGGACCTCACATCATTTCAACCAATCGGGGTCAGAGTTTTGTTCACCCTTTTTCTGGTGAGGGTGAACAATTTTTTTTTCTAATTTATAGTCTCTCCTTCTATTTTAATTGCATAAAAAATAGTAATAACTTTAACCGTCAATAAATTTTATATTTTGATAGATCTATTTCATAGATCTCAATTAGCTCCATAAGACATGTTCTAAAATTACGTAAAATAATGTAAATTACGAGATATAATTAATTAAAAAGTGGCACGAACTTCCAAAATAGACTAATAATTTGGGACATATGGAGTATTTTGTAACTAGTTTTTCAGTGATCAATGACTTTGCTTTCTTGAATTGCTTCATTATCGTTAGTCTTGTTAGCTATATTGTTTGCTTGTTTGTTGGTGGTAGAATCATAGTGCTAAGCAGGTTCCTTTGGAATTATTGGGAGCTAGGCGTGCTCTTGGTACGAAGTCACACGTGGTGCTTCTCAAGCATAATGCAGCCCTGTGTGACAGTTACTTTTGTTGTCTTTTTTGAATTCTTATTGAATTTATGTTTACATTTTTTTGGAGTAATCGTCCGTCTCGACGAAATGAATTTAAACAATAAAAAATTATGACAAAGAGCATAAAAAGTTCACTAGACGCAAAAAACTCCAAACACTTGAATTTTTTTTGTCAACAATGTCGTTTTATATAAACTTTTTTCAACTTTGATTCACATTTTTATATTTGTCAGATTCTTGTTAACAATTAATTCCACAAATTACAACGAAAAAGTAAACAAAAATTACGAAAACTAAGTTTTAGTCAAAAATACCGAAGATGTGGTGGAAACTCAGCCTGATTGATTCATATGATTGTCCGTATCAACGCGGGTTTAGGCCAATTTTCTTTGTTACTTTTTGGCTTCGATTTCTACATTCGCAGCTTAATTGGTCCAGACCATGCGATTTCGGGCAATTCAACCTTGCAGCAATGGTGGTCTGGACCATGAAAATTGGTGGTCCAAACCACGGGTCCTGGTTGCATGTTTTGGCGCGGGGAGGCGTGGTCCTGACTATCGGGGGCATGGTTCGGACCATGGCGAAGTACAGCAGCCCTATAAATATTTTTTTTAAGGATTTTCTTGTATTGTATTGCTTTCACATTTGGTTTTCTATGAGAGGCAAAGAGAGAAACTCTCTGAGCTTATCTGTAACCTTCGGGCATCTGATTCTCTTCTGATTAATGAAACCCCCAAATCATCTGATTGCCCGTGGTGTAGGTATTCATTGTCGAACTACTTAAAATCTTTGTGTTCTTTGTGAGTGTTCTTTCTCTCCCTCTCTTTTTTGGTTTGTTCAATTACATAGCATAAATCGCATCCGTTTTCTGTGTTTGTTAATGCTTTCGTACAACATTTTCCCCTGATACTCTACATTATCCCAGACTTTACTGAACAATAATTTGCGTAAGTTTCATATCATATCATAAAGGGAAAAAGGCTCAGATTTCCATCTGCCCGAACAGGAGATTGGTCGCCCTCCATCCCAAATGGGGTTCCCAGGCACAGAGGGGCTCTCCTAGACTGCGCCAAATTCCTACAAGGAGAAAGCGTACTAATCCTAAATGAGTACTGTGAGACAAATGAATTGAAAAGAAGATTATTTTCATGGTTAAAATATACGAAAAAGCAACAGGATCCTGTAATCTGAATGAAAAAAAATAGAAGATTGGATCGAATATCTAGACATATCGGATTGATCTGATTTTTAGTGGGTTCAGTCTGTTTCTTTTTTAAAGTTATTGAACGGATCGGATCATCTGTGCGGGGTCCGGAGTGGGCTCCGCATGCCCGTCGGTACCTATAGTAGCCTTGTAAAATATAACCCTAACACATCTTTATGTATTTATATGGATTCGGGACCTTGACGTCTCCTAAGAAAGGCCCCTAAAAAAATGGGTAGAGAAAATGGGTCAAAGCTTAGATTTCACCAAAATGGGGTAGGAAAATGGGTATGCCATTGGAGATGAGGTTTTGTTCTTTTTACTCAAAAAGGGTTTAAGTGAAGCACTGGGTAAGGATTGAAGATGCTCTAAACATGGATAAAAGAAGAGGAAACGGGGGAGTGGGTTGGTAACGATTGGAGATGCTCTAAACATGGATAAAATAAGAGGAAACGGTGGTAACGATTGGGTTGCTTAGAGCATCTCCAATCATTACCTATTACTTCACTTAAACCCTTTTTGGGTAAAAATAACAAAATCTCATCTCCAATGGTATACTCATTTCCCCCGGGGAGGGGATCCCGTCGTTTTGGGTGTGCAAAGGTTTAGAATCATAGCATTTTCTCTCTCTTGGGATTATGTCAAGTTTAACATTAATATTTTTATTTTTTTGTGGACCTTTTAAAAATCTAGAAAATTATTTGTGACTTTAAATTTGTACATGACAACATTAGCTAATAAAATTCATCTATTTTGTAGAAATACTAGTTTTTACAAAGTGTCTTTAGGCACACACATTCACTAGTACTATTGTAGGTGTGTTTTTGTGAGAAACCCCCTAAATATAACAAGTGGCAAAATTTAGAACTTCTAAAAACAATTGGCAATTTACACATCTTGACTCTTATTCTTATACACTGTAACCCCTTCTCATCTCAAACGGGCATTAGTTTTACAAAACCGAAGGAAGCCCAAAAATTAAGGAAGAAGTTAGGATTGGAGATGCTCTACCCCTCTTTCCCATTTCAGATTATATTAATGGAAAAGAAAAAAAAAACGATATCGTTTGAATTGGACAAATCCTAGCAGGTCTCCCTAATCACTCTAATCAAGTCTACTTCTCCCGTCAAATCGGTTACTTCCCCTTCTCCGTCATGGACTCCTGCTGATACCCCATCGTGGATTCCTTCCGCTTCTGATCGATCCACCACCGCCGAAGGCCGCCATAACCACACCATTCTTTGCTGCTTCTCCCTATCCTTCTGCTTCTCCCTTCTTGAAAAGTTATGCTTTTACTTCTTCTCCTTCTCCTCATCTGGTTGTTTAAAAAATGAATACTTGGATTTGCTTCGTGGGCTGTTAAGCATTTGCTGCACCATTGTCATGAAGAATAATAGAATAAACAAATGTACACCCCACTTAAATATTATAAAAGAAAGCACTACTCTTGGTTTTGTTGCCATAGAAAATTAGTTACTCAAGACCCATATGACAGATTTGTTTAATCTTCATTTGTTTGTTTGGTTGGTTTTGGGCTTATTTGGGATAATTATTTTTTTATTCATTTTAGATTTTTGTACTTTAGTTATTGTTAAAATGGATGATGGAGGAGTAGGTGACTATAGAAGATAGTGGAGAATTATTAAAGGAATGTACACCATGTATTAGTATGGAGTTTGAGTGGGAAAATTCTGTATGTCGGTCCTACAAATGAATTTGGAAGGATTATAGGGTTCAGCAGTCGAAAAGACTACTTAACAAAAAGCATGACGGCTGGTCTGATGATTAATAGAAAGTTTGTTTGTAGTAAGGAGGGAGTAAAAGGAAAGAAAAAATGAACTCAAACGTAACGCTTGGTAGATGGGAGATGAGAACTAATTGCAAAGTATTTATGTACATATCAATTCATCGTGCTTCATTTAAATGGAGTGTGAAAAAAATTGATGAGACCCACAATTACTTGTTAGATCTTCCTAAAACTACTCATATGATGAGAACTCCAAGAGGACTGGGTGAGTCCCAATGTAGAAGTGTTGAAATTGCCGAGGTTACGGGGTTACCTCTTAAGTTGTCACATGATCTCATTAGTGCCCAATCAAGAAGGAAGAAAAGCATTGGGTTCATGCGAGAGTATATTAAACACTAATTGATTGGTAAAAGAGGGAGGGATTTACAATGTAAAGAATGGACTTTGTTGAGGTATGTTCAAAAACAAACTATTGATTATCCTTCTTTCACACAATTCAAATGACAACAAATTATGGGCTTTTCGGAGATACATTGTCCTTTGACGCGACTTTTCGAACTAATAAAAAGTTTCAACCATTGGCTATTTTTACTGTCTTTAACTATTTTCATATGACGGTGAGTTTTGGTGTTGCATTGATGTATGATGAAACTACCCCATCACTTATTAAAAAAAAAAATGATGAAACAACCCCATCATTTTTGTGGTCATTCAAAAATAAACTTTGAAATCAATGTTAGAGAAGAAACCTTTCACCTTTTTCACAGATCAAGATCAAGCAATGGCTAACACGATAAGTTATGCCGGATGTCAAACACGGATTGTGGACTTTTCACCTTAATCAAAATACAAAGCATTAGGCTGCTTGTTTGGGGATTGTTCCACATTTAGTAGTGATTTCAATGCTTGCATGTTTCGTTATAAAGAGGAAAAGGAACTAATTGAGGCTTGGGAATCTTTGCTTGAAAATTTTAACTTGGAAGAGATAATGCATGGATGAAGAAAACTTGGGAAGGTAGTGGGCCCATGTGTACAGGAAGTGGTCTTATAATGCAGGGATTAGAAGCTCTCAACTTAGTGAGGGCTTGAATGCCAAATTGCAGAAACACTTAAAGTTCAATCTCAACCTCGCCCTATCTTTACACAACTTGATCTAGTTGTTGCTGACATACGGCTCTAGAGAAAAGATTGCCAGAATAAAGTTTCTAAGTTGTCCTATGTTACTTCACATGTTGCAAAATTTTACGGTCCTCCTCTTTTAGATGGTGAGAATAAAGTTTCCAAGTTGTCATATATATTGCTTCATGTGCAAAATTTTACACTCCTCTCTTTACCAAGAGTTTGACATTTTATTGGGTTGTAAAGTGAAAGAATTGAAGGAGTTAGGAGATCAAATTAGATGTGTGTTTTAAAAGCATGGAGAAAAAAGAGAGTATGTAGTGTTCGGTAGTGTGGAACTTTATGCATCAGGAGCTAAAAATCTTGGAGAAGTTTGTTGTAGTTGTTGAAAATTTGAGAGCTTTGGTATTCTATATGGTCATGCAATCAGAGTGTTCTCACAAATGAATGTCATGGAGATATCCAAGAAATGTATATTAGGCCAATGGAGGCTAGATGCATAGTGTTGTTCATCTAAAGAAAAAAAAGTTATGGTGGAGAAGAATGATCAGAAATTGGTAATATCGGCACGGTATAGGCTTCTTGTCCTAAAATGGCGACATTAGCAGCTCAAGCATCTGAAGATGATGAAGCATATAAGTTGGTGGAGAATACTATTACGAGATTGTGTGCAAAAATGGATAATTTCATTCTTTCCAAACATGGCCATGGTGCTTCAAGTAGTGGACTTGACATTCACATGGGATTAGATGTCATTGATCCTAATTTTTTTGGTCTTCACTTCCTGCAATGTACTTGGCAAATTTTGACAAACTTCTTGGGCATTGAAAAACCCGCCCTAAGATAATTCTTCAAAAAATTCATTTTTAGAGCAACCAAAGGTAAGCGTTTAATATTTTTGATGTCGATATATTGTAAGGAAAAAATGATAGCATCTATATGGTAGTTACTAGGTTGAGAAAACACCCTATTATCCACGGAATCTGGGGGTGCTGTGCACCTGGGTACTATACACCGTGTTGTGCACTCCTCGGCCGTCCGATTGTGTTTTGGACGGCCCGGATGTGTTTTGATTTTTACCCGGGGTGTACAAGTTTCAGAGGTCTTTAGTGTACTTAAATTTCGATTATACACTTGGCTAATTTATATTTTTAGGAGATGACATTTGATAGATCCACACTCCCATGGAGGCCGAGTCATTCTTCCACGACGACAGGTTTATTAATTTTTTTGTCAATTCACAACCATCTTTGTAAAATTGACTTGAATGTGCAAATATAAACATTCAATTGTCTTTTCCGGAATTTTTCCACTTACATTTGTACTCACTTTTTGAGTAGCATGCGAAATTACTTTGGGGATGATTAAGTTATTAGACGTCATTTGTTTTGGTTGTGAAGAATGAAGATTTGTGGAGGATTAAAACTTATGAAGGATTTTGTTTATGATTGAGAAAGTTACTTGGTGTTAGCTACTGTGATGATTAAGTTATCAGAAGCTAATGTTTTGGAGGAATTAATTACTCTGTATTGTGGGAGTTAGATATTTTCCCATGGAATGGGTACCAATTGTGTGATAATAGGTACAACAGGTTTGCAGCACATTTTTGTTTGCCATGAAGGAGCTTTAATGCCCTTTTGCCCCACTTTGATGGTATCAAACAGGGACAAAAGAAGAGGAAATGGGGAGTGGGTTAACACACCAAAACGGTGCCGTCTTGTGGGACAACAAAGCCTGTCACGGCAGGCTCCCAGGTCCCCTTTATATACGCTACAAAACTTCGTGACCAAGTAACACACCAACTAAGGAAATATGCAAAATATGGAAATATAGATTAATTGTGAAACATGAATAATAGAGTAGTCTAAATAGAAAGCACAATAACAATACCTAGAAAATATGGTATATAATATTTTCTAATATTATTCTAACAAGTACTGCAACTAATAGATATTGGGATGACTAATGCTATTGGAAGCATTAAATAGATGATGGGTCGTGGTGCAGTTGGGCTTTGACGAAGTACATTGCCAAACAAAGGCAACGATCCAAACCAATAAGAGTACACATGAGCTACGCTAGACTTGTTGAAACTAAAATAATGCCAAAAGCAAGGCCATCAAAATATGAATCTGTCAAACGTGAATGTAGCCCAAAACCAGAAGCTGTAAATCGAACCAGAGCAAGCAAAACAGACTTCAATTGCGGAGACACTGATTTCGGTAAGCAGATATTACTGCAACAATGAAATTCACTTGAATTGAACCAAACAACAGCAACCAAGAACCCATAATCCATAAGTAGAGAACTATCAACATCGGCATATTCGTAAGAATCAGAACCAAAAAAAAGTGTAGCCTCAAGAGTAGAGTAACCCAAAGAATTCATCTTGAAAACCGGAGCAAATTAGACTACAAGTGTGAAGAGCCAAATAACAATAGTAATATACATCTTCGAGTGTCATCCGTGTGGCTAGAATGAAGGGCCATATGCAGTATCAAGAGTAGAATAACCCCATCTTCTACTGCATATGAACAAGAGTACCAAAGCATTCCAATACAGCAATGGAATACAATAGAGGATTGAACCCAACAGCAGTGTCCAAGGATCAACAAAAGCTTCCAAATGAAAAGAGAAGGCCCAAATGCAGCAACAAGAGCAGAGAAAGTACCCAGTACAACATCAAGAGAAGGCCCAAATGCAGCATCAACAGTAACAAATGCAGCCCAAATGCAGCATCAAATGCCCCATCTTCTACAGCATGTGAGCAAATATACTGTATCAAGGGAAAAGGATCCTGACACAACACGACGCAAGCCAAGACAAAAAAAAACTCAAAGGAAGGGGGGACACAAAAGACCAAAAAAAGAATGAGGAGAAACTACACCAAGACCTAGATCAAACCAAAAAAACAAACCAGAGGACTCAGAGCAAAATAAAAAACAGATAAAGGACAAGAAATCAGACACAAAAGCAAAAGAAAAAGCCCAAAAGAAGAAACAGAAAACCAAAAGAAAAACTAGACCAACCAGACCCTAAACACAATAGGGAAAAAGCCAGAAGAAAGCAAGACAAACCGGACCACAATCATGACTAGGACACAAGCCAAAGAATGTGACACTTTAGAACTTTAAGGAAGATGATCTCATGAAGATTTCTCTTGAAATCAGATACAGTGTAGGTTTGAAGGTCAAAATTTGCTTTGATCCAAGAAGCAACTCTAGTTCTTATGAGATCAGAGGTTTCAAGGATATCCATAGATTTGCCATTAAAAACGATGTCGTTCCTCGCTAACCATAAAGGCCACATAGTAGCAAGGAAGGAATTCTAGCAGGCCTTCTTTAAGGATTTGGGCTTACTGTAAACCCAACATTCCAGCATATCAGAGATCAATCCCGGGATTGCCCAAACCACGCCCCACCATCTAAGAATTTTGGACCAAATAAGTCAGGATACTTTGCATAATAAAAGCAGGTGAGTGGTCGATTCAGTTACCTCAGCACAGAAAGGGCAAAGACCACCAAACCCGTTGCCGTTAAACTAAGATATTTTTTCTGATCAATATTTCAGAGGCAAATGGTAGTTTTTGCTGAATAGTTTGCGAATAGAGGCAATTGGTAGTTTTTCCTGAACAGCTTGCCACACAAAAACCCTTAATTTTTTGAGGGTAGAGGTTGTTCCAAATAAGGTTACAAGAGGGGCCAATAACATTTTGATTGTTGAGACTTTCTTCCCATTTGTCATACCATGAGCTGACAGAAAAACATCCATCCAAAAGACTCCATCTCCATCTAAGTAAATCAGGGCCATAATTGAGTGGTATGGAGGTGAGAAGTAATTTGAGCTGTTCAAGGGAGTCTTCTTCCCATGCCAGCAGGCTCCTTCTAAAGGTGAAACTCCATGAGTGGGTTGAGTGACTATACATGTCCTGGACCTTGGCTTCTTGTTGGTTTGACATTAGGGATCTGTTTGTTTAGACATAAAATATTTTCCGGTAAAATATTTTATCCATTAAACGTTATTTGGCTAGAAAAAAAAGGAGGAAAATGTTTTCAAGGTAAAACATTTTACACAAAATGGGGTATAATCTAGAAAGGAAATCCTCAGAATTTCTTGATCCAACCAAGGGTCAGACCAGAAAGAAGTTTCAGCACCTGAATTGATCTCTATCCAGGACCCATTTTTAACTATGTCAGACCATTCATACTTTCCAGAATCCAAAGAGCAAATGTCACCCCAAAATTTAGAGATATTACAAGATTGTTGTTGAGGAGGCAGCCCTTGGAATTGTTGTAACCATATTTTTGCAGAAATGACTTGGGAGCAAAGAGCTGACTTTTCATTGCCATATCTCCCCCACCATTTAGGTAGGAGGGCATAATTATAAAACTGCAATTTTTTAACACCTAGCCCACCATATTTCTTGGCTTTGGAAACATTGGCCCAGCTTACAAGATGAAGTTTTCTTTTGTCAGAGCTATCTCCCTAAAGAGATTGCCTTTCAATTCTTTCTATCTTGTTAATCACTGAAATTGGAGCTCTGAAGAGTGTAGCCTGAAAATGCCATTTTTCCTTTGCCGGCGAGTGTGGCCTGAAAATGCCGATCCTTTTGATCGAAAGCACGATGCTTTGACCGACCAGGTGACTAAAATAAAGACGCGTCCCAAGCGTAGGACTCTAGATCAGTGTAGCACAATATCCGGAAGTACCGGAGTCGAACCACAGAGACGACAAACAGTGTTGACTCAAAAGTGTGAAATTGTAGTTTAACTGGCTCTTAGGTAGCCACCCCTTGATTTGATGAGATTAATTAACTAGCTTACCGACTAATTTATTGAATGTAGATTAAAAAAAATGAGAGCACAGCTGAGGGAACCCAACGTCCGCAATTAGCCTAACTAATGTTTACTCGGGCCACAATTTCCCTTTTTACTGATTTTAGAATAAAAGAAAGGCTCCCTAACAAATGCGCACCACCTGTTGCCAGATTCCGTGCGCATTCGAATTCCGGCGATGCCTGGGTTTTGTTTGTTAGATGAATTTCTGTTTCCTAAAATTGCTTGAAAATTGAGTTAATTCGGTCCCGAGGTAGAACATCCATTAGCCTAACGACGAAACGCCTTCGCCCGCAGCCGCGCTCTATGCGACTACTCGCTCATGATGCTAATAATAACATAAATTAAATTAAACCTAGATCTAAACATGCTTGAAGAATTAAATATCAAAACAATAGCAAACGATACCGTAGATTGCAAAGGAAAAATCGAACTTGATTCTGAATTAAAACAAAGATTCGAATCTCAGAACATGGACAAACTCCCGCGAACTGAGATTAATGTAAATAAATAGAAACGTTACCGAAGCAATGCGAGAATCAGCGAACAAACTTCAAAAACTCAATGGAACAAGCTCCGGAAAGTAATAACTTCCAAGGAAAAACGGCTGCGAAAATTAGAAGAAAACTAGAGCAAAATCCGAACCCTAATTCGGCCTCAAAACGAGGTATTTATCCCTCCCCGAAGTCAACACACGTGGCAAGTCAAACGGGCAATTTAAGACCCTCGGTATCGATACAGGAGAAGTCCTGTATCGATACCCAGACGTTCTGTTCGCAAATTAGCACTTGGGTATCGATACAGGCAAACCCCTGTATCGATACCGAGACCTCTAAAGATGAAATTCCAGCTGTTTGGTCGTCCTTGCTTGGGTCCCACCATGCCCGATGTCCTATTGCCACTTTCCGTGCTCCTTTTCGACCTGTTCCCGACAGAATAAACACAAACACCAAAAACAAAAGACTACACCGCATCAAGTGGAAAATGAAATAAATCGCGCCTCTAATGCGTTAATTCGCCCTACTTAGGCGCTTATATCTATGACATTGCGCGCCTATCACACCCCCCAACTTGAGCGTTGCTAGTCCCTAGGAACGAATGAAATATAACAAATGAAAGGGAACTAGAAAAACACCAACGGGGGTACGGGGGTTATGACTCATGTAGAAATAATCAATCATAGCGATAGATATTCGCCTCTTAATATGCCTGTAACTCAGATGCATGCATGCCTTAACAGAAAATTGAACACGGTCAGCATAGCTCCACATGCGCGAATAAATACCCCTACAAAAACAATCGCGTTGCACTACTCACTAGTTCACTCAACATCCCATATAAGCGCTTGGCGAGATGCGTGGAACCGAACAACTGGTTTCCACGTGCCAATCAAAGTTAACGCTTAGCAAGAAATAACCGCACGATTTGCACAATATGTCCAAATATGATTTCACACAATAAGCAACATCATTATGAATCATGCATAAGTGAGAGATAAAATACGTGCACACGATTGACTAAGGACTTTTTTTTTTTTGGATTATATTGACCTTGGTTAGAACAAAATAGGAAACTGCAAAATCAGGTGATGGCCTATAGAAGCTCAAAGTTAACTACCCTGACTGGCCGCACATGTCATGTCTAAAACCTGTCAATGCGCCCATCGGCGCCACCCAAACCAAGTCCACAACATAAAAATAAAAACAAAAACATCATCCATGCTAGTTGTGGACGGCCCACCGAGATTCGGCGCGATTCGCATTCGAAAAGATTGTGATTGTTTGAGTCGCCACCCGGATTTTAGGTCCGAACCCGAGAAACCGATAAAAAGATGACTCATTTACCCATTTGAAAAAGGATTTCACTGATCTTGATAAGACCAAAGATTTCTCGGATTCGGGGGTTTGGTTACGAGAGGGGAAGGGTTTTACGGCACCCCTCTCGCCCGGTCCGTGAACCGGCCTCTACTCGATGTTCCGTGGGATTTTAAAGAATATTCAAAATTCGATTTATTCACAACATAGGGAGGTTGGGGACGGGAACCACATAAACAATAAAAACATGAGAGATATACCTAAGGTGGATGCTTGTGCTTGATGGTTTATATGAATGATGATGATGATGATAAATGGAATTATTACCAATATTTGCAAAGAAATGAGAAATTACAGAAATTATACAACAAACCCAGAAAATACAAATATTGTGGCCCAACAAACTGTTTTGCAAACTGGATTCCGAAATAGGGTTTGAGCGCCAAAGACAGAGGCTTGAGCGCTCAAACCTCTCAAACCAGCTTGAGCGCTCAAGGCCCATGGCTTGAGCGCTCAATCCAGTTCCAGGCTTCCGTGATTTTACTCTCTTTTCCACAGCTTCTCTTCTCATTCTTTACAAGATCAACACTGATCAAACGTTTTTCAAAGGAAATCAAATAAAATAGACGGATTGATCCTTAAAAGAATAGGAAGAGAGAAGAATCCCCATAGATTAATCAAGAAAATACTTTCGAAAAGAGGAATAAAGGAAAAATCCAGATTCCAAACACTACAATAACAACACACACACACTACCAGCAAACCAGGCCATGGTCCATCATCGAAACAATGAAGTAAACAACAAAATGCCTAAGAACAACTTGAGCGCTCAAGTTATTGACCTTGAGCGCTCAAGCCATAAACTGGCTTAGCAATTTCTGACTTAGCAATTTCTGACTTAAAGAAAGGATGGTCAATGATTCTCAGGACCTTAAACCTTTTGAACAAGAGTAAAGAAGGAAGATCCAGTCACTGTTTTGCATTTAAAATGGAATTTTACAAAGGCATTGATCTTTGATCATCATAACTTAGTTAACAAATGTTCATACATGTGTTTCGGAAATAAATACAAGCTGTTTTGAGAATCGCATGAACACAGATAGCTATTAAACAATGATCAAAGCCTTAAATGGTACAAAAGTTTGCAAAAACATAAACTATTTGGGAATCGGGCTTGAGCGCTCAAGGCCGGAGGCTTGAGCGCTCAACCCCGTTATAACCGGCAGCATTTGAAAACTCTTTCTAAACCATTTTTAGACCTTTGTGAGTTCAATACAAGTACAAAGAACTTGATTGAACTCACTGGTCCTCCTCAGATGAACCAAAACAGTGAGTTCATCACATGTTTACTACCTTTGCGGAAATGCTTATGGTCTGAAACTTGATTTTGGGCTTGTGAATGGAAGATTGTGGATGATTTGGTTTATATTGTAGCCGAATTGGACAATGTATGTGGTTGGTCGATGATCGAGAATAGAATTTATGGATTTGGATGAGCGGTTTTGCTAGTGGTTTTGATGGCAAAGGGTGGTTTTGTAGAGAGAGAGAGAGATGATCGATTTTTCTGAAGGATTTGAGAGATGGAGTGTGGGAGTTGTTAACCTCCAAAACCGGGGGTGGTGGGTGGATTTTATAGAGTGAGTGGGAGGGAAGAGAGGAGAGAGAAAGAGTGGGTTTTGTATTTGGGGGTATTTTTTGGGTGTATTTCTGGAGTTAGTGGGGTGTATATACGTATAGAGATCGTGAGCAGATCATCCCAGACGCTCCCATGCGTAAAATCTCATGATTAGATATTCGCAGTTGTTGCCGATCGGGATCAGAGTTGAGCGCCAAAGCCGTGGGCTTGAGCGCCAAGGTGCTTTCTCCCTGGTTGAGCGCTCAAGGCTGGGGGATTGAGCGCTGTGGTGCTTGATGGCGATTGTCGGCTTGGCTTGGTTCAACAAAGTGTTTGGTTTGGTTTGGGTTATTTTGGTTGTCGCTTGGTTAATTTGGTCAAGTTCAAGTCAAACTCACAAGTTCCGTGTAATCATGATTGGTCCGCTTCATCATTGGAAATGCTCGAGTGCATTTTGATTCAAAATTGGGGTGTCTACAGTTGCCCCTCTTGGATGAGACTCAATGCCATTGCTTTGGTATGAGTGACATCCAAGATAAAGACAGCCCAACTCGTCCTCCGTGATACATCTCAAGCTGCAAAGAAAACATTTAAAAGATCAATCGGTCGTGCCACTCAGGCTGCCTACGTACCCCATTGTAGGGATCAGACCGGCGTAGTTCCTCGGGGCATATGCATACAAATGCAATGGTTTCTCCCCCCTCAGACGATTGATCAAAAGTTTGGTCCTCAGACAAATGATTACAAAGTTTGGTCCTCAGGACAAATGATTAAAAACGCGAATCGACGAGCCTTCCCGGGTCGTGAAACGCCAAACAAATGAAATTATGATTTTTCGTGAATCGTCAGGCCTTCCTGAGTCGAAACACTAAAAGCAAATGATTGTGATTGTGATTGGGATTGTGATTGTGATTGAAGCTACCCTCTGAACAACAGAGTGGTAAAATGGGGCTATCCCTTGAGCAACAAGATAACCAAAGATGAATGATTGTCTACTGAGCAACGAGGCAATCGAAATGCTACTGAACCAAACACGTTTATGTGATGACACAACCGTTGAGTAATCAACATAATTGCTAAGCATAATTCAAACTAACATGTGACTTTTTAGAGATGATTTAAACGAGCACATGGCTCTTCATCGCAGTCAAAACACTTCGCGCATACGCCAACACAATTGAATAAACAATGATTTAAACGAACTCGTGGCTCTCAGAATGATTTAAATGAGCATAAATATTCTCAAGAAGATTTAAACGAGCACGTGGCTCTCAGAAAATGATTTAAACGAGCACGTGGCTCTCAGAAAATGATTTAAACGAGCGCGTGGCTCTCTGAAAATGATTTAAACGAGCACGTGGCTCTCAGAAAATGATTTAAACGAGCGCGTGGCTCTCAACATGATTTAGAATACTTCGTGCATACGCTAACACGAAACACACGTACACAACACGCTTCGATCTAGCACGATCAAATTCTAAGATTTAAATTCATGGATAAACGAGCAATTAATTGATTGAGACTACTGAGTCCAAAACACACCAACAAAACACAAAGAATGCCTGAAATGCACCTGCAAAACTTGCAAAAGAAGCCAAAAGTCCATGCCAGAATTGGCCTTGAGCGCTCAGGGTATACCCTTTGAGCGCTCAACCCTGCCTTGAGCGCTCAACCTTAGATCTTTGAGCGCTCAAACCTCGGTTTGATCCTCCAGCGCTCAAAGAGTCCAACTTCAGCGCTTGAACCCCTGAACGGGGACGGCGGTTCAGAACCTCAACGTTCGAATTAACTCTGATTTACACCGATTAAACTCTCAGAACGTTTCACAAAACTTCAGAGATCGAAATCCTACACCTCTCAAGCAATTTCGAACCAAACCCATTCACTTTCTTACTCAAATTCGATCTCAAACAAAAACCCCCAAATTCTAGGGTTTGTTCGCACAATTCTCGGTCAAAATCAGTTTGATTCCAGTCGTTTAGGGCTTGATTGAAAGCTTTCCATGGAGGATACCAGTGAATCACGTTCTCCGCTGACTTCGCCGACGGTGGAGAAAGGTGGAAGTAGTACAGTGGTGCCACCACCGACGGGTTCGAGCGCTCAAGGCTCTGATCCGGTGGTTGAGGTGGATTCGACAGGGGCTGGACCGTTATCTACGACTACAGAGACGGCCGAGAGAGGAGGAAATGAAGAAGGAGAGAGGGAGAGAGAGGGCGGCAATGGTGGTCCAGCCACCAAGATTGTGGTGGCTGGTGATGACGGTGGTGAGGGTGTAGATGGTAGTGGTAATGGTGGCGGTGGAGATAGTGGCAGTGGCGGTAGTGATAGTAGCGGTAGTGGTGATGATAGTGGTGGTGGTAATAGTGACAGTAGCGATGGTGGCAGTGGTAGCGGTGATGGTAGTGATGATGGTGATAGTAGTGATGATGGTGATGGTGATGGTAGCGGTGGTGATGACCCGGGGACGGAGAGAGTAGAGGAGAGGAGGGAGGAGTTGGTGGAGGAGAGGGTAGAGGTCCACGATGTGGACAGCGATGGCGTAGAGTGACGAGACGGCCGAGGATGCTCGTTGGAGGATAGAGCCGAGATCCGGCCCGGCCTAGCGAGGGGGATAAGGGGAAGGCGGCGATGATTAGTGGAGAGCCGCCGACTCAGGGGAGTAGCAGCCGTCGGCCTGGGTGGTCCAGCTTGGGATCTCTCGAGGGGATTACCTCGAGCACGCGCCGCCGGAGGTAGTGATGGCGGCTGCAGTAGATGCCCCGGGGATTCTAGAGGCGGCGAGGGAGGCCGTGGTTGAGAGTAGAGAGAGAGAGGCGGCGATGCTACGGGAGGCCGCCGCTGAGGACGAGGCGGCGAGGGCCTTTTGCGAGGAGTTTGAGACAGAGGAGGCGGCGGAGGCGGCTAGACTACGAGCCGAGGAGGAGGAGAGAGCGGCTGGACGGAGGGTGACGGTGGTCCAGGCTGCCAGACACTGGTTGAGGAGAGGGAGGCCGGCTTTCGACGCGGCGACTTACGCCCCACCGGTGCACCTCTTCGTGCCTTCTGCTGCAGACGATTACACTCCCCAACGGGAGTTGTACTTCGGAGAGGAGGTGCTACTGGACCCCGAGGTTCACCTCTCGACTGACTGCTTGACGGTACACTTGCTTTACTCTCTTGCTTATTGCCTTTGCGCACCTTTAGTAATTAATAAACTTGATTTGCATTTGAATGATTGAATTACTGCTTATGGATTAAATGAAAGATTGGACTAACGCCTGATTGTTTGCTTGCTTGTTGAATGTGTGCAGAGAAACTTGAGCTTGAAGGCTCACGGGGGTATGGGCTCTAGTTGGGAGATCTACCAGCAGTTGCATGTCTCGGTGAGGACTCTGGTGGATATGGCGGGGTTCGGGAGGTTCATCCCGACTCTTACGAGCACCCAGCACGACCATGCTGTGGTGACAGCACTGGCCGAGAGGTGGAGGGACTCTACGAGTTCTTTCCATCTCGTTATTGGAGAGGCGACGATGACCCCGCTGGATTTCTTAGCGATCACGGGGTTAAGGGTAGGAGGAGACCCGATCCTGTTTGACTCAGGGATTGGCGGAGACGTTGCTGCGTTGCGGTGGTTCTTGGGCTTTGTGCCCAACAAGGAGGGGGAGACGGCCACGTATGGCCAATTCAAGCTGAAAGGATTGGGCGAGCCGACTGATGATGAGGATGCTGCACAGAAGGCGAGGTGCTACTTGTTATACCTGTTTGGGGCTTCACTGTACCCAAATAGGCGTAACAGGGTGCACCTCTCCTACCTGGGAGGGTTGAAGGACTTCACCATCGCGGCGAGGTTCAACTGGGGAGGAGCGGCACTCGGGAGCTGCTACGCGTTCATGAACGCGGTCTCGAGGCGGAAAGGGACTAGCATATCAGGGCTATGGAGTGTTTGGGAGGTAAAACACAAATGCTTTCGATTCAAATTACATGCATGCATTTCAATGTTCGCGCTTAATTGACTGACTCGTTTATTGCTTGACATGCAGCTTTGGGCTTACGAGGTGCTGGGGTTGCACCCCCCGGAGACGCGGCACCCGGATCCGGACGTCATTCCCCGAGCATTGTGCTGGGGTGAAGGCTTCCGTTACGGCGGCTTGGCGCGAGGGAACATCCACGTTCTCCGCGCCTCACTAGACAGACTCCCTGCTTCTCTGGTGAGCATTGAATTTTCACATGCATTTAATTTTGCTCTCAAATTGCTTTCGACCATGCACTTGATTACTAACGTTTGAACAACTTTTGCAGGTCCGCTGGAACATATGGGATGCTATCGATGAGCCTTACTTGGCTCCCCGGAAGCTCACGAGGGGGAGGGTTTTGCTCGAGTGTCGATGGCCGGGTTCTCGTACCTTGGCGACAGTGGTAGTACGCCGCCGATACGGGCCGGCGAACCACAGTGCCAGTGGACGCCTTCCTACTCAGTGTTGACGACGCCTCGGTATACGCCGGCGCAGATCGAGCGCTTTACTACACCCGACCGGACTCGAGAAGATCTCGTCCGCCCCGAGCTATAGTGATTACTTAAGAAGTACTTGGCCGGTTCGCTGGAGTCGGAGGAGTGGAGAGACAAGGTTGAGGAGGAGAAGGCCGCAAAGGCGCGGGCCTCAGCTGGAGGGGTAGCCAGAGGTGTGGATGCTGGCACCTCCAAGTGGTGGGTGCACGTTATTTCGCAGCGGAGAAGCGGGAATATAGACATCCCGAGGCCACCACCCGACTTCCCTCGACTCGGCACCAAGTAAGAAACACTTCACTTATTCGATTTGCATGTTTTGATTATGAATGACCAAATGTACCGATGATTCAAACTTCCGACTTGCTTGGGTGTTTCACAGAGGCGGCGCAGACTTTACACGAGTGTAACCAAGGACTACGCGCCCCGATTCGCCGCCTTATTGCCGGGGAAGAGGTCACTATCCGCCGGGAGGGCGAGCCGGCACCTCCCGCCGCTCCCGGGCCTTCGCCGCGAGTTGCACCGGTGATGTAATTCATATTGCTTGCATTTTGAATTTCTTGATTATACCTGTACTCGACTTTTTTCTGTTTGCTTGATGATGCAATACGCCGTGTATGTAAAGAGACCCCATGCCGGGAGTGGACGGCCCCGAGATATGACCGTGAGGCTCGGGGCGTTCAAAGTTGGCAACGGCGAGCCCCGAGGAGAGAGATCATGGAGATCGTCTCTCACGGAGGGTGGACATAGCACCCGAGGGGATAGTTGCACCACGAGCTCGAGTGACGACAGCTGCTGATGATGCCAACTACCCTCTTCCGGCAGGAGAGACAGGAGCAGCGTCGCGGAGACGAGACCGAGAGCTCGGACGAGACGATGGACGAGTCGGAGTAGTACATAGTAGACATAGAGTAGTTTTTAGAGTTTTGCTTTTGCTTTTCTTCTTTTCTTTTGATTGGGCCTGCGTGCCCCGGTAGATAGGTGGGTTGGGCCTGCGTGCCCCGGTTGTAGACTTTCTGATTGGGCGTTGTGTGCCCTGGTAGGCAGTGATGATGCTCAGATTTGTTTTTCGTGGACTTGGATTAGTTTATACATGATTTGCACTTTCATTTGTTCATTGCATTACTTTCTGCCTTTGATGTTTTCGAATGAACAAATTTGTTGTAGAACGTACACAAATCATTCACCAAACTTTGAATTCAATCATCCAAGAACAAAGTTCAAAACTTGACCTTAAAGAAAAGATCACATGTTCGAGAATTTGGACGAAACATGATTTTTGAGTTTATGTACAACTAGAATATGTATTTACATGCTGCGCGGCTTGACACGTTTCTTGTATACAAATGATCAATACAAACTATACAAAATGACCTTTGAACGGAATTTGATGTTCACAAGGCATATTTGAGAATAAAATACTTTGTGAGCCTGTTTAGATGTGATGAATTGCCATGCGGTCATTTTGACCAAGTCACAAATGACAGAAATGCCCCTACGATCATCTCCATTTAGCAAGGGAATCCCCTGAACCATTTTTGATGTGGCAACAGCCGTCATTTCAACGCTTGAATTGGCCGTTAATACCCCAAAACCTTGCATGATCAAAGAAATGCCTCAAGAACCGCTCCGGCAAGTCACAAATACTCGTTGACACACGCCTTGATGATTGGAAATGGTTAACAAGGCCAAGACAATGGTCCGGATATCCAATGGCCGCTTCATTATTCCAAACTCTTTCATATACGTATCCCGTGTCCATGCACGTATCGGCTTGTTAACTCGAGGAACGGGAGGCTCCGTGAAGTCACAAATGTCCGTTGAGACTTGGTCCGGGGTGTTGGTTAAGGGTTAGAAGGCTTAGAATAGGTTTCGGGCATTGAACGGGCCAAAACACTGCTGCTGCTGTCTGCTGCTGCTTCTGCTGTTCTGCAGGCCTTGAGCGCTCAATGGGGCTTGAGCGCTCAAGCTTAGCACCTTGAGCGCTCAAGGTGGTCTCAGTGGGTTGAGCGCTCAATGCCAAGGGTTTGAGCGCTCAAGGTCTGTACTGGGCAGCAGATTAATAATGTTGCTTCCCAATGCATTTTTGGACCCTTTTGCATGATTTCCTCTGCCTCAAATGTCTTGTTGCTCTGCTAAAACATCTCCCAAGCCATTGAACATCACCTTCCCAAGGTCTTTCACCTTTTTCCCACAAATGCTATGTATTTCCAATGCACTTTCAAATTTTCCAACAAAAACATTTTGGAAATATATGCATGACCATCTTGAAAATGTAATCTTTGATTTCCAATGTTGCATGGCATATTTGTAAGGTTCCTCCCAAGTCCCCTATAAATACCATACATGGTCAAGCATTTCTCACACACCATTTCCACACCAAATTTTATTCCCTACCCTATACCTCTTTCCTATCAACCTTTCATTGCTTCCCATGGCTGCCCTTGACCCTTCCGTTATCAATACTTGGGTTGCTAGCTTTGAAAACATTGATTGGTTCAACTTCCGAGGTCTTGGTCTCAATGCTCTTCGCCATCTCCACACTTTTCACATCCGCCAAGACATTTTGCATGCCGCAGTTCGCTGTTGGGATTCTGAGCTCCATGTATTCCGTTTTGGGATGCAAGAGCTTTGCCCGACTGTTGAGGAATTTCAAGCCTATCTTGGTGGTCGTGCTTTCGTCGATCCCGTCATACCACCCATTCGTGAAAACTATGCCAGGATTCTTAGCAGGAAGCTTGGCCTTGGGAATGGTGCTGCGCGCTTTTTGATTCGTAATGAAACCCTCAACATCCTTCTCTTTGCGGATTACGGTCCAACAGGCGACCTTTTAGATTTTACCGTTCAAAACCGGCGCATGTTTGCGCTTTGCATGTGCCTCTTGGCATTGTACTTGTTGGTCCCATGTGATGGCCATCCCAGTTCTGCTATTGTCGGCATTGCCGCTCAGATTGAACAACGGAGGGATGTGGTTCCTTTGGTTTTGGCCGAGACAATCATGGGTTTGGATGCGGTTAAGGCTGGAAGGACAAACACTTTTGCCGGAAGTCCACTTTTGCTCCAGGTTTGGTTTATTTGGTTTGGACATTTTTGGTTTTGGGGATTTTGGTTATTTGGCTTGGTTTTGACTTTGGCTTTGATGTTTTGGTTTTGTAGGTATGGTCTGTGTGACAAAGTTGGGCTTTGAGGGAGCCGGCGGGTGATTGGGTTTATGATCCACTTGACTTGGGTGAACAGCCATTTGTGCATGATGAGGTTGATGAAGATGAATGGTTTGACTTCTTCAAAGTCACTAGGGAGGATCACATCACTTAGCGGTGCCATTGGTTGCCTTTGCCGGACATGACAACCAATCACATGGGCGACACGTGGTGATTTCGCGGGTTTGTAAGGGTATGCCTACTATTTTCCACAACGTATCCTCCGCCAATATCGCATCCGTCAAGAAGTGGAGTACTCGGTTCCTCGTCACTTTCTGGGCCTTCCCACCTTTAGGCATTCCGTCCTTGAGCATTATCGTACTTCTGGAGTGATAGGTTCTTTGGTCTCCCGATCCCTACCCAACTATTCACTTGAATGGACATTGGTAGATTGGATGAGAGGGCAAATGGAGACACGACGCAAGAAATTAGCGCAATTTGACTCTTGACTCACTAAGTCGCTCCGAAATAAATGGTTTTTTTTTTTGTTTTTTTGTTTTTTGTTTTTTTTTTTTGAAGGTCATTTACTTTATGTAATCGAAGAAGTGATTTGAATAAAATTGAACGATGAAGGGTTTCCCCCTCTTGGTTCATTCAGTTCCATATGCTATTTTCTTTGAAAACTGTGAAATCATGAACCAACTCATCAGACTTAGACCGAACCCCAAGATAGGGTTGCCTACGTATCCCTTTTCAAGGAATCAGGTCATGGCGTAGTTCAGGAAGGGTTTGCTCGGGTATTAACACTCTCCTTTTTGTGCTCTAAATTTTGCCTGGTACCGCCTTTTCAGGTTTTCGGTCCAGCGAGCTTCTTTCGAATTTTTGCCTTAAATTTTGCCTAGACCGCCTCTGTGGGTTTTCGGACTAGCAGTGCTTGCTCTAATTTTTGCTTGGGTTGGCTCGCCCTTGCGATTTTCCGCCCAACGAGCATCTCTCAGGGGTAATATCTTTTGAGTTGGTCTAAATTGACAAGATTACTGAACTCGTTGCCATCCAGATCAAGGATCACTGCTGCTCCACCATCGAGAATGGTCTTGATGATATATGGTCCTGCCCATTTCGGCCTGAATTTTCCTCGTGGATCAAATATCGGTGCCCGAATTTCTTTCACCACCATGTCCCCTTCGATCAGATCCCTGGATTTCACCTTTTTGTTGAATGCGCGAGCGATTCTTCTCTGATATCCCTGAATGTGATACAATGCCCGCAATCTCCTTTCGACAAACAACATTAACTCTGAAAATCTATCGCTCAGCCAGTCAGCCTCATTGATTTCATTTTCTATCATCACCCTTAAAGAGGGCACTTCAAGCTCGATGGGAAGTACCGCTTCCATACCATAAACCAAAGAATACGGTGTTGCCCCTGTTGGAGTTCGGATCGAGGTGCGGTACCCCCATAATGCCAATGGTAACTTCTCATGCCAATCCCTAGATGATTCGATGGTTTTCTCCAGGATATTCTTGATTGATTTATTGGCTGCTTCCACTGCTCCGTTGGTTTGCGGCCTGTATACTGTTGACTTGTGCACCTGAACATTGAATTCCTCAAGTACTTCTGCTGCCCTTCCTTTAAAATGTACACCATTGTCTGACACAAAGGCATTGGGAACCCCATATCGGTAAATGATGTTTTGCTTAATGAAATGAGCCACCTGTACTGCGGTCAGTGTAGCGTAAGAAGCTGACTCGACCCACTTTGTGAAATAATCAATCGCCACCAATATGAACTTGTGACCATTCGATGCTGGCGGCGTGATTTTCCCGATCACATCTATTCCCCATACTGAAAAAGGCCATGGCGTTGCCATTGTATGAAGTTCAGATGGCGGGACGTGCATGAGATTAGCATGGACTTGACACTTATGGCACCTCCGCACATACTGTACACAATCTGTTTCCAAAGTTAACCAGAAATACCCTTGCCTCAGAATCTTCTTTGCCATCATTAATCCGCTCATGTGGGGACCGCAGATTCCTTCATGAATTTCTTCCATTACCCTTTTCGTGTCATCACCATGGATGCACAACTTGTGCATGCCACAGTATGATCTTTTGTATAACCTTCCACCGCAGAGGATGTATTGTGATGCCAGCCTTTGTAATGCTATCCGATCTTTCTTGTTTGCTCCCTCTGGATATTCCCCTTTTTCAACTAGATTCCAGATATCATAATACCAAGGCAGACCATCATCAATTTCGCCAATGTTCATCACATACTCATAGGCTGGCCTATTCCTTTGCTCGATCATGATTGGCCTCATTGTCACTCCCACGGGCAATTCTATCATAGACGCCAAGGTAGCGAGAGCATCGGCAAAATGATTCTTCATTCTCGGGATGTGCGTAAAAGTAACTTGTCCAAACTGATGAATCAGATCGTCAAGGTCCTTGTGGTATGGCTTCAACTTTTCTTCTCATACTTTCCAATCACCGTTGGCTTGGGAAACCACCAGATTCGAGTCTCCAATCACTTCCAATTTCTTTATCCCGATTTCAAGAGCAGCCTCCATTCCTACGATGCATGCTTCATACTCCGCCTGATTATTAGTAACTTCGAAATTCAACTTGAAAGAGAGAGGAATATGAGGTCCTTCTGGCGAGACCAACAAAATGCCGATCCCAAATCCTTGCTGATTTGCGGCTCCATCGAAGTATAATTTCCAAACATCCTCTCATCATCGCTCATAACATTCTCATCGGGAAACAGAACTCCGTGTCTTCTGGTCCTTTGATTGGATGATCTCGCCAAGAATTCTCAAGCACGCCCGCTTTACCGATTTTCGCGTCACATACTTGAGTTCGATTCAAACAATGTAAGCAACCATCGTGCTAACTTTCCGGTGAGTGCCGGTTTCTCAAACAGATATTTGAGGGGATCCATTCGAGAAATTAACACAACCGAGTAAGCTAACATATAATGCCTTAGCTTTTTAGAGGCCCACACAAGAGCCCAACATGTTTTCTCCAGAGGTGTGTATCTTTCTTCGGCTCCAACCATCTTCTTGTTTAAATAATACACCGCCTTTTCGATACCGCTTCACCTTCTTGTGCCAACATGCACCCCATTGTAGATCTGTCACCGATAAATACATGTAATCGAGGCTTTCCCGCGGCGGTGGCGATAAAGACGAGGACTTTGAAGATACCGCGGATTGATTCAAGGCTTTCTCGGCACTTGTCTTCCCATTTGAATGGCACTCCTTTCTTGAGCAAATGAAACATCGCTCGCAAGTTGAAGTTAACTTGGCGATGAATCTGCTGATGAACTGAATCTTTCCAAGAAAACTCCGAACCTCTTTCTCCGTCTTTGGCGGCTCCATTTCCAATATTGCCTTGATTTTTGATGGGTCAACTTCAATCCCCCTGGTGGTAATCATGAACCCCAACATTTTCCCTGCGGTGACTCCGAACGTGCACTTTTGCGGATTGAGACGCATCCGGTACTTCCGTATTCTTTCAAAGAATTTGCGCAACGCCGGGAGATGTCCCTCTCTCTCCTTGGCCTTCACAATCATGTCATCCACATATACCTCGACCTCCTTATGCATCATGTCATGTAACAGGGTCGTGGCAGCTCTTTGATAAGTCGACCCTGCATTCTTCAATCCAAACGGCATAACCCTGTAACAAAACGTCCCCCATTCAAGAGTGAAGGTTGTTTTCTCGATCTTCTGGCGCCATCAAAATCTGATTATATCCAAAACCCATCCATAAATGACAATAGAGCATGCCCTGCCGTGTTATCCACCAGTACATCAATGTGAGGTAAAGGGAAATCATCTTTCGGACTGGCCTTGTTCAAATCTCTGAAATCTACACACACTCTGACTTTTCCGTCTTTCTTTGGCACCGGCACGATATTTGCTACCCACTGCGGATATTCAGTTACCATCAAGAAGCCGGCGTTGAATTGCTTGGTAACTTCCTCTTTGACTTTTTCAACCCAATCCGGCCTTATTTTCCTCAGTTTCTGTTTTACTCGTTTTGCATCGGGATACAAGGGAATTCGATGTTGCACGATTTCAGGATCGATTCCGGGCATATCTGCATGGGACCAAGCGAAAACATCTTCAAATTCTTTGAGCAAATCAACGAGTAGTTTTTGTTCCTCCGAAGATAGCCCGGAACCGATTTGAACCATGCGAGGATTCTCCTCATCTCTCAATTTAATAGAAACTACTTCTTCTTTTATTGGCTGAGCATGCCTTTCATTTTCCCTTTCAATTAGGGACTTAAGTTCTTTGGGTATTTCTCCCTCGAATTCAGTCTCCTCATTGTCGGGGTCTACACAATTTATTTCGGGAACAGCAAAGTAAGCAAAATCATCATTTATTTCATTAACGAAGCCCCCCGGGGCACAGTACATGGCATCAGACTCAAACTCAAAATGGAAATAACGACGTGGAGGGCCATGAGGCACAAACTCCGACTCATAGCCAAACTCAAACCCTGACTTCGATTCGAATTCTAGATTAGTGAATGCATTAGTAAATTTTACAACAGGAGTGAAAGTGCAATTCTTGTATTCACCGACTGCATCCACAATTAGCACGCTGGGATCTTTAATGATCTCATGTCCGAGCATCATCACTGTTGGCTCTTCTTTATCCTTACCTGCTAGACTGACCTCATCGAACATTGACATCAAGATCCCACCATCCAAGGCTTCCGTCCAATCTGCTTTGAGGTCTTTCACCAATTTCTCGACCTTTTCATGTTCGTCTTCACTATCCCAAGCATCATTAGCAAAGATCTCGAACCCGGGGTGCACCTCTCCACTTATTTCATTTACGAACGGCTCAGGCTGGCCGTGATATGGTGCATTTGACCCTTCCCCAACAAAGCGGATCCGACGGTTTGCACTGCTACTAGCTCTATTGGCTCTCCCTTTTTGCATCTCTTTCAATGTAGGTTCATATCCTAACCCGTAACGGCCTCGCTGAGAAGGGAAATCTGGAAACTGAGCCACCCCCTGGCGAGTTCGACCTAAACCAGTGCCTCGCAGATAAGACATCCTCCTCATCATTTCAAGAGCTGTGGTGCTGATGGAAAAATCGTCGTCTATACGAAGCGTGAACACACCACCGGATGTATCAAAAGCAAAGCCCCCAAGCTGAACATCATTTTCGTCGTGCATGATTTCTAACAGAGGAGCATTATCTTCAGCATGAGGGCGAATGCCTGTGTCTCCATAGAGGGCAACCGTCCCATTTTCCAAGCCAAGTAGAACCTTTTGATGCAAGGTGGACGGAACTGCCATGATATCGGGTCGATGCATCCAAGGTCGTCCCAACAGCAAATTGAATGAAGCTGGGATCTCAAGCACATGAAACTCAACTGTCGATTTGAACCCTTCCGCAGCGATTTCCATTTCAACAGATTCCAAGCACATTTGCGGGTGTTATCATAAGCTCGGGACAAAGTGAGACTAGATGGCGTGAAATCCTTTGGTTTAAGCCCCAAGCATAGAGTTGTTCTGGAGAGGGCAAACATTGAGTGCAGATCCATTGTCTATCAACACAACCGGGATCCATTTCCCCATGCATTTCATGGTGACATGCAAAGGCTTGTTGTGATCGAGTTCCCTGCAGCGGCAAATCGGCTTCAAAAGGTTACGACATGCTTGGTTGGTTTGGGAGTAATGGTTGGCTTGGTGATAATGGCGGCCACCATGGCTTCAGGGGTGATGTCTGATGCAACTTCCATACAGGACAATGCTTGAGCGAGTTTCTGGCGATGTTCGCTGGAGCTCATTAGCAATCCCCAAATGGTAAGTGCGGCGGGGTTTTCTCGAGTTGTTTCTGAATGGGGTTTTCTTCATTGGTTGGTGGAAGTTTTGGACGAGTGACACGACTGTTTGCCGCGGAAGTAGCTTGGGATTGGTTGTTTATTGGGTTAAAGAGGTTTTGGAAATCGATTGGGTTAGTAATTGGGTCACTAAGGTTGTTTGGGTAGTGTGGCACGGCTAGGTTATTTGGTGGAGCTGGGTTGTTTTGTGGAGCTGGGTTGAAAGGTGTTTGGTTTGCGATATTTGGTGGTGGGTTGGATGTACTCCCGGTGAACATCTGGGGTGGTTGATAAAATCGACCACTCAAGAAGGTGAAGAATGAGCCGAGTCAATATCATCCCCCACAAATCGGTGTAGTCAGTGTAGAAGTCAACAAGATCCCCTTCCGCTTTTTTTTTTTTCCTTTTGCGACATCAAGCTTCTTCCATTCCTTTGTAATCCTTCGACGCAGTTGCTTCACCCACACATCCCCATTTTCCATGGCCGTCTGACAACAGCCCATACCTCGTTATTCCCAACCCATAGCGGTGTTATGCCTTCATTCTGATTGGTCCACATGTTTGCTATGACATTTTCCTCCATTTGCTGTCCCCAAACATCGGGCAGGCCACTGTTCAACACCATAACATTGCAATCCTCCGGGACTTGCACTTGAGGTGCTGGAAGATTTTCATCGACTATGTAATCGTAAGGTGTGAACTCAATTCCCTCCGTCATTCGATTTATGGCTTGTTCACTCATCATGGAGAAATCGGGCCCTCCCACTGGTGGTGGCATCGGAAAATAAGACTCATCAAAGAACATGGGGAGCGTGGACCCATCCAAAGGATCGTTAGGGTCCATGAGCTGCCACTCATTTGGTGTGGGATCCCACTCAACTTCTTGCGCATCATTGAATGCCCCAACTTCTTCTTGCCAATTTTGCCCTTGTCCTTCTTCCACTGGCTGTATAACTGGCAGTGGTTCAAACAGATTTGGAAGTGCAAATCCATCAAGCGGATCTGCCAACATTGGATCCCAAAACTGATTAATCGGGGGTCCTCCATTTAATCGCATTGCTTTTATGCCAAACTTCTCCATTTGCTACGTTATTGGCTACCACTGCTCATACTCGTGAGCTTCCATGGCCATTATCAAATTACTCCATTCTTGCCACACATTAGGGTTCAAGTGCACATCAAGAAAACATGCCTCGCACTCATCTGGTATAGGCACAATGGGCTTAGGATCTGTTTCGGGTATGATGTATTGGCTTGGGTCAAATGGAGTGGAGTTTGGGTCTTTTTGAGTGGAGCTAAGGGTAACTGGCCTATGTCACCGTTCCTTTTTGTGAGTCGGGCAGAGGATTTGTGAGGATGTTAGGCTTTTCGGTGGGGTCTCGGATTTGTTTGTTGTCAATGAGATCTTGAATCTCATGACGCAGCGTTGACATCTTTCATGGGATGGCGGGTGTTTGATGGAATATGCGAGGAAGGCATTTGGGTTATATGTTGGTGGGGGATTTTGTGGAGGTGGAGTTGGTCAAGGGGTTTGATTTTTCCTGTTGCACGAGTCGCTCGAAAGCAACAGGTAGAGGTAAGGGAAGAGGGGTGAAAATACGCCGTCCTCTTTGGTTTTGGAGTGGTTGAGTTGGTTGGGTTGGTTGAGATAGGATGGCATTTATGGGTTCAGCTTTATGGGGTTGGTGATTTATGGAGTTAGAGGAAGTACCAGTGTAACTGGGGTTGGCGTATAGGGAAGAGGTGTTGCCGATGTAGTTTCGCTTGGGTTTGGGAAGGAGTCTCCTTTTTCAACATCCCGCTCTGCAGAGCTTCTTCAATTGAAAGACCCATCTCAAAATAGGTCTCGGGTTATGTGCTTGGGCCATGACCATGTACTCGAGCCAAATCGGGTCAGAGGTTCTTGGTTATAATGCGCATCTGATCTTTGTCACTGGGACGATCGGTCATTTGCGCAGCCTTGGCTCTCCACCTTTTCACAAAATCAGCGAATGATTCCTTTTCCTTCATTTTGATACTCTCAAGTTCACGAGTGGTGACCTTGAGCCGCACATTATATTCATCGCTTTAATGAAAGCAAACACCATTTCTTCCCAAGTTTGTCTCTTGAAATGTCAAGAGACAAGAGCCATTGAAGTCTTGGTCCTTTTAGGGTTTCATGAAACATCCGAGCCATGGTTATCTCTGGTCAACTTCTTGTAACGAGAGGGAGCTTACATATGCCGGGACATGCCCTCTCGGATCCCGGTCCCATCAAACTTTTCAAGTCCACATGCTTGAACTTCTTAGGGAGTTTAGCGCTCGGGAAAATACATAGCTTACTCATGTCAAAACCGTAATGGCTCGCTTCTCACTTTTGGCAACCGATTCTTCTAACTTGAGTATTTTAGCTAACATTTCGGATGGGGTTGGGGATTCTCGGGGGAGGGGGTTGTCGGATGTTCATCATTTGGGATTTCTTGATCACCCTCGGGCATACGCCGAGGTGGGGGAAGTCGATCAGATGTTTACCATAATTGCCATGAGTTGGGCAATTCGGGTATCATTCCGACCCTCTCATCATGCATTTCCTTTCATCATCCATTTCAAGCTCATTCGGGGATCCTGTTCTTGTTCTCGCGCCATAGCCGACTCAACCTTTGGCGATAAGGATCTAGATAATCTCGGGTCGGGAGGTCGAGTCCAAATGTAAGGTCTTCTTCTTCTTTGCCGGCCCAATGGTTCAAGAACGATCAAAAGCAAAAGCCGGACTCGGATGCGTGACTCGACGTGTCTACTATGCACAAAAGAATGATTTACAAATGCTCTCAATCGCCTCGCCGCGACTCAACCTCACGCAGTTAGCCCTATTTCTAGCCTTAAGAGTTAATCTACCGGTTTCGAACTCACTTGGAATCGCTTGCACATGTAGATTGAAACAACACCACGGGTAAGTCGTTTTACTCGCAATTACGGCTTTAACCTATAGCCTAGATGTTAAAACCGCAATCGTTATCCTTTCTTTGACCATCCGAGACAGAGCAATGAGGTGTCGCCATCCAGTTACAATCGATTCCAAGGCTAGTCCGAAACACGGGTGACCGTTCGGGCACGGTCAACACCGGAGGTATCTCAAACTCCGTGGATTTAAAAGTCTCCTAGACTGTGTTCTACAGTTTTGGAAGATTGCCCCAATCCTCAAGTTTTCTTTTTGAAGCAATAAAGTCCTTAAAATTGAATAATCGAATTTGGGAATCTCTGATTCATACTAATTCCGACAATGATCTAGATCAGAAGCCTAAGGGCGATTGATCCTTCTCGGGCCAAGGTCCCTTAAACCTGGCTAGATCAGTGTTTAGGAATTTTGATAATCCAAAGTTTCCCATGTCCGGTCACCCTAAGGACCAACTCGCAAGAACAACGCGCATATAGGATGCACGACTCATCATTGGGCCGGGGCAATCTCCTACTAGCCGTAGAGGCCCTAAAATCTAAACTAAAAAAAACAAAAACGGACGAACACTCGCAACAACAATGTACAATGCAAATGTATGAATGCAGCATGGCATGGCGAAGAAAGCGATAACAGAGAGCACATTAACATGGTGGAGCACATAAACTTAATACACGGTTGGCTGCTAAACGTGGGGTTCTATGGCTAATTATATGCAAAAGGCTGGTTTTGGTCGCTGAGGGTACCCCGGACTCAAAATCAAAACCGCCTCCTACCGTCAAAGACGATAGTGACGATGTGATTTATCACGGTCGAGGGCTGCTGGGCATTTCGGGATTCCCTGTCACCGGCAAGCCGGGCAGGATTGCCAAAACACGCCAGCGGGGCTTAAGAACCATGCAAGTGCAATGCAAAATCGAATTTCAAATATTTAGAAAAATCCCACAAAACATCTTTCAAATTAAACCCACTTTGATTAACACATATTTCAATAAAATTACATAAGCGTAATAAAAATTGCACGAATGTAATTAAATAAAATATGTGTTAACCAAAAGTCCCCAGCGGAGTCGCCAGCTTGTGGACGGCCCACCGAGATTCGGCGCGATTCGCATTCGAAAAGATTGTGATTGTTTGAGTCGCCACCCGGATTTTAGGTCCGAACCCGAGAAACCTATAAAAAGATGACTCATTTACCCATTTGAAAAAGGATTTCACCGATCTTGATAAGACCAAAGATTTCTGATTCGGGGTTTGGTTACGAGAGGGGAAGGGTTTTATGGCACCCCTCTCGCCCTGGGTCCGTGAACCGGCCTCTACTCGATGTTCCGTGGGATTTTAAAGAATATTCAAAATTCGATTTATTCACAACATAGGGAGGTTGGGGACGGGAACCACATAAACAATAAAAACATGAGAGATATACCTAAGGTGGATGCTTGTGCTTGATGGTTTATATGAATGATGATGATGATGATAAATGGAATTATTACAAATATTTGCAAAGAAATGAGAAATTACAGAAATTATACAACAAACCCAGAAAATACAAATATTGTGGCCCAACAAACTGCTTTTTGCAATGGATTCAAATAGGGTTTGAGCGCTCAAAGACAGAGGCTTGAGCGCTCAAACCTCTCAAACCAAACTTTTGAGCGCTCAAGGCCCATGGCTTGAGCGCTCAATCCAGTTCCAGGCTTCCGTGATTTTACTCTCTTTTCCACAGCTTCTCTTCTCATTCTTTACAAGATCAACACTGATCAAACGTTTTTCAAAGGAAATCAAATAAAATAGACGGATTGATCCTTAAAAGAATAGGAAGAGAGAAGAATCCCCATAGATTAATCAAGAAAATACTTTCGAAAAGAGGAATAAAGGAAAATCCAGATTCCAAACACTACAATAACAAACACACACACTACCAAAAAAACTGTGCCATGGTCCATCATCGAAACAATGAAGTAAACAACAAAATGCCTAAGAACAACTTGAGCGCCAAGTTATTGACCTTGAGCGCTCAAGCCATAAACCGGCTTAGCAATTTCGACTTAAAGAAAGGATGGTCAATGATTCTCAGGACCTTAAACCTTTTGAACAAAAGTAAAGAAGGAAGATCCAAACATCGCATTTTGCATTTAAAATGGAATTTTACAAAGGCATTGATCTTTGATCATCATAACTTAGTTAACAAATGTTCATACATGTGTTTCGGAAATAAATACAAGGTTTTGAGAATCGCAGAACACAGAGATAGCTATTAAACAATGATCAAAGCCAGAAATGGTACAAAAGTTTGCAAAAATGTAAACTATTGGGACCTGGCTTGAGCGCCAAGGCCGGAGGAGGCTTGAGCGCTCAACCCTGTTATTAATGCAGATTTGAAAACTCTTTCTAAACCATTTTTAGACCTTTGTGAGTTCAATACAAATACAAAGAACTTGATTGAACTCACCGGGTCCTCTCGGATGAACCAAAAAGTTGAGTTCATCACATGTTTACTACCTTTGCGGAAATGCTTATGGTCTGAAACTTGATTTTGGGCTTGTGAATGGAAGATTGTGGATGATTTGGTTTATATTGTAGCCGAATTGGACAATGTATGTGGTTGGTCGATGATCGAGAATAGAATTTATGGATTTGGATGAGCGGTTTTGCTAGTGGTTTTGATGGCAAAGGGTGGTTTTGTAGAGAGAGAGAGAGATGATCGATTTTTCTGAAGGATTTGAGAGATGGAGTGTGGGAGTTGTTAACCTCCAAAACCGGGGGTGGTGGGTGGATTTTATAGAGTGAGTGGGAGGGAAGAGAGGAGAGAGAAAGAGTGGGTTTTGTATTTGGGGGTATTTTTTGGGTGTATTTCTGGAGTTAGTGGGGTGTATATACGTATAGAGATCGTAGCAGATCATCCCCAGACGCTCCCATGCAGAAAATCTCATGATTAGATATTCTGCAGGTTGCTGACTGGATCAGAGTTGAGCGCTCAAACCCGTGGGCTTGAGCGCTCAAGGTGCTTTCTCCTGGTTGAGCGCTCAAGGCTAGGGGATTGAGCGCTCAGGGTGCTTGATGGCAGATTGCTGGCTTGGCTTGGTTCAACAGTGTTTGGTTTGGTTTGGGTTATTTTGGTTGCTGCTTGGTTAATTTGGTCAAGTTCAAGTCAAACTCACAAGTTCCAGGTAATCATGATTGGTCCGCTTCATCATTGGAAATGCTCGAGTGCATTTTGGATTCAAAATTGGGGTGTCTACACTAGTTATATTACAGACCCCAAATGAAAGACAACAAAAGTTCCACATAAAATAACAAACTACCCCAACATAAAATAACACCTCCTCATCAATACTACCTACCCTCCAGTCAGCCCCATGCAACACAAGTGTCTCAATCAGTCCGACTCATCCTCACTCTCCTCAGCATCATCATCATCAGCGAAATCATCACTGACCTCCAACTCGGGCAGCTCCAGAGGAACATATGGAGTCGAAGTTGACCCCTCAATTCGCCCTACCATCCACTCTTCCCTGTGATTCATTTGCTGCAGAATTCTTGCATTTTGTCGCACCTCCCTCTTAATCTTCTGATGACTCCGGATGGTAGCAACACCTTGGCAAAAGATCTTCTGCAGCCAAGAGGTATTAGATGCGCTGGGGGGAGGTTGGGTAGTCAAATAGGCTCCACCTCTCGCACCACGAGACTGGGCTATGCTCTTAGTCAGAATAGTGCTGTCAATCGGCCCAGGAATCAGTGGATCATTGTTGAACCATTTGGCCCCTATCAACCCGGAGTCTCTAACAATGGCCGAAATCAGGCAGGGAAACGGCATTCGGGTCTGTGTTGGGGCATCTCGGAAGTCGATAATCTTAGAGTAAATGAATAATGCCCAGTCACACACAGCCTCCAACTCCCATGAAAACTGTCAATAAATTCCCAGTACTCTCAGAGGGCTTATTCTCAGTTGCCCTCGGGTCCAGATTGTAACAAACTATTTGGTTCACAAACCGATATGCCGGCTTAAACTTGCCCGGCCGGTGAGGGATACTAGCATCTTTACGTTTCTCATACAAAATACCCGCCACTCTACGTGGGACAAAATCCTCAGTGGGGCAAGGGTAGTTAGTATCGGTCGGCCTCACATACCGCAAACTTGCAGCAATGACATCGGGTGTGATCGTAATGGGAGTCCTAGCCACTCGTGAGGTTATCTGAGTCTCGGAACTAAATGCAGTCCCGGATGCTGGTACATGAATATTTTATAGAATTCCCTCATAAGTTCTAAATTATACCCGGGGTTCGGCTCGAACCAGAATGACATACCTTGTCGCACAATGGCTTGTATGGTGACGTCATTTGGGAGAAACCCATCCCGGATAATGTGGCGCTCGTTCTTAACGCCCCTCTGTTCAAGGGAAGCCTCCCATCTTTCCCGTTCATCCCGGGCAATCTGATCTTTGGTCCTCCTTCCTCCGGTCGCTTGCTCTGGAGGGGCACTCGAGGAAGCCGCCCCTTTACCCTTAGCACTAGCACTAGCCTTCCTAGGTGCCATGTTTTGAAGTTGGTTTAGAAAATTAGGGTTTCAGATCTGGAAAGATAAGGGTTTTGGAAGTGATTTGAGAGGTATATGTGGTAGAGATGGAGAAAAGGAATGTTTTGGTGAAGTTTGGTGGGATTTGGGTAAGATTTGGTGGAGTTTTTGGAGGTTTGGAGGGGTTAACAATGGTGGTGTTCGTGGGTTAGGGTTAGAGAGAGAGAGAAGAAGTTGGGGAAGAAGATGAAAAGTGGGGAGGAATGATCGGCTGAACCCTTAAAATTCGTGTTATAAGGCACTCGGTATCGATACAGGGTTTTACCTGTATCGATACCCGTAGGTTCTGTTCCGGATTGGGACGTGCGGTATCGATACAGGAGAAAACCTGTATCGATACCGATAGGCTTAATTTTTTTTTTTTTGGCTGGGGTTTATGGGTTTGGTTTCCAAAACATGACACCTAATGAGACTTCTTCAAATATTAATCCCTCAAAAGCACTTGCTTCACAAATTTTTCCACAACAGTACGACACTTATGATGCACGGAGCTTGACTTCCCCCAAACTTCAATCCAACCAAAACACCGGTTTCCTAAGTTAGACACAGGAACTGACTCGGACTGGTTTAAGATGGGTCAAAGGGACTCGTATGTGGTTTAATCATGCAAAAATTGCCTCGTTTCATCCCCTATGCACGTTATTCACTCTCACAAATGCATGAAAAATAACTGGTCTCTTACTTGCAAAACAAAAGCCTACTATTTTATGCGATTGCCGAAAGGAATACAAAGAACATGAGAATGTTATTCAGAAAACGCTATTATCAATGTGGGGGCACTTATTCACATGCTTGACAGTGCATCATGTTCAATGTATATAGCCAAATATATGCATGCATTCAAGTTAAACAGGCATACATTCAAGTTAAACCTTTGCTCGATGATACTCCCAAGATGCATAACACCCGTATCCCCAACAACTACCTAGCAACGCTAATATAAGTACACAGTACACCCTCCCCCCAACTAGAAACATGCTATGTCCCCAGAGCATGGAAACATAAAAATTGAAAGAACAAGGGGAAGAACTGGACCTCCGGGTGGCAGCCAACCACCATGACCTCGGCCGATATACGAGGAATTTCAGGTACGCTCACCGTGCAACCTGCAAAACACGTCAGTCCAGCCCGGCACGTGGTATCCGGGCGTACACAGAGAAAACAAAAAAAAAACAAATAACAGAAAAAGAAAATACACCACCACTTCCATCACGTGAAAGACACGGGTACTACTTTTCTCCCTAATTTCTCACTTAAATTTGTGTAGAGAAGGTCATCATAACAATCCCGGGTAAGTCATGACTCAACAGGTTAAATTACTCAAGGTTTTTCCTTAAAGAAATCAGAGCCAATCGTCTTTAATGACTATCCGAGACACGGCAATAAGATTGTTCGAAACCCAGATACACAAATTTAAGGCTAGAAATTAGGTGGCTATACCGGACATAATTTTTTATTTTATTTTTTATTTTTTTATTTTTGAAAATTAAAAACAGACACGACAATACACAAAACGCCCTTACTAACCAGAGCTGGGCACACGATCCTTATTTTAATAGCGGCGTGCGAAGCTATGAAAACCCAAGTCAATGATGGGTACCCCTAATGGTAGGGGTCGGGTCCACACTCAAAGAAGAGCATGGTACGCGTGGGCTACCCGTCAAAACAAGGCTGAAACAGCCTACTCAACTGGATCGTCCGAATAAACAGGGTCGACCAACTCCTCATCAGGTTCACCTACCTCCAAAAGTTCCAAATAAGGTTTGAGACGCTGCCCGTTAACTTTAAACACATGATCATCTTTAGGGTCACGGACATCGACTGAACCATTTGGGTACACATTGACTACTATGTAGGGACCATCCCACCGGGACCATAACTTACCTGGAAATATATGAAGACGCGAATTATAGAGTAACACTTTCTGACCAACCCTAAAGGTTTTGCGCTGAATATTCTTATCATGGTACGCCTTAACCTTCGCCTTATAGATGCTAGCGTTCTCATACGCGTCATTCCTAAGCTCCTCAAGTTCACTCAATTGCAATTTCCTATGCTCACCCGCCTCAATCAAACTAGAGTTGACTTTCTGAATGGCCCAATAGGCCTTCTTCTCCAACTCAACAGGCAGGTGGCAGGCCTTACCGTAAATGAGCCGATAGGGTGAAACACCCAATACGGTCTTGTAAGCAGTGCGGTAAGCCCACAACACATTGGTCAAACGGGTGGACCAATCTTTCCTAGTTACACCCACAGTCTTTTCTAAAATCCTCTTGATTTCCCTATTGGCTAACTCGGCCTGCCCATTAGTCTGGGGGTGGTATGAAGTGGATACCTTATGAGTGACGTGAAACTCCCCCATTAATTTATCGAATGACCGACTCGTGAAATGTGTGCCTTGGTCCGAGATAATGGCGCGTGGCACGCCAAACCTCGACAAAATATTAGCCTTAAGAAACTCTAACACGACTTTGGACTCCATAGACTTAGTGGGAATCGCTTCCACCCACTTCGACACATAATCCACCGCCAATAAGATATACTCATAACCATGAGACATAGGAAATGGACCCATAAAATCGATGCCCCAGCAATCAAACACCTCTAGCACAAGAATAGGACTGAGGGGCATCTCATGACGTGCAGACAACTTGCCAAGCTTTTGGCAACGGTCACATGACCTACAAAACAGGTGTACACCCTTAAACATATCGGGCCACCAGAACCCACACTGCAGAATCTTGGCGGTAGTCTTCTTCGCAGAGAAGTGACCCCCGCACGCCTCACTATGGCAAAACTCTATGACTCCCTGCTGGTCAGACTCGGGGACACATCTACGCACAATCTGGTCCGCACAGTATTTGAACAAATAAGGGTCATCAAATATATACTGCTGGACACTCCTCAAAAACCTCTGCTTCTCCTGGGTAGACCAATGGGAAGGAATCTGCCCAGTTACCAAATAATTGGCAATATCAGCATACCATGGGCACTCATTAGCAGCGAACAACTGCTCATCTGGGAAAGACTCTCTAATGGGAATATCCGAGGTGGGGTCCTCGAACTCCAGACGTGACAAATGATCAGCCACTACATTCTCTACCCCTTTCTTATCCTTAATAACGAGGTGAAATTCTTGCAGAAACAGAATCCACCGGATAAGGCGAGCTTTCGCATCCTGTTTGGTCATCAAATACTTCAGGGCCGTATGATCGGTAAACTCCGTGATCTGCGAACCCACCAGATAGGATCGAAACTTATCTAAGGCAAACACCACCGCTAACAACTCTTTCTCGGTAGTGGTGTAATTCATCTGTGCCTCATTGAGCATCTTGCTCGCATAGTAAATCACAAAGGGGTCTTTCCCTCTCCTCTGTCCTAAAACAGCTCCGACTGCATAGTCAGAAGCATCACACATCAACTCAAAGGGAAGACTCCAATCAGGCGACTGCACAATAGGCGGAGTAGTGAGACTCCGCTTTAACATTTGGAATGCCTGCTCACATGCATCGGACCACACAAAGGGTGCGTCCTTCGCCAACAATTGACACAATGGACGGGAAATAGCACTAAAATCTTTAATGAACCGCCGGTAAAAACCAGCGTGTCCAAGAAATGAACGCACATCCTTGACAGACTTAGGAGTAGGAAGATTACGGATCAAGTCTATCTTAGCCTTATCCACCTTAATACCCTTGGAGGACACTATGTGTCCTAACACAATCCCTTGGGTCACCATGAAGTGACACTTTTCCCAATTCAGCACTAAGTGCTTCTCCTCACAACTCTGTAACACTTTGCCTAAATTCTCGAGGCACCCATCGAATGAGTCTCCGAAGACCGAGAAATCATCCATAAATACCTCGACTATCCTCTCAACCATGTCGCTAAAAATCCCCATCATACACTTGGAAAAGGTACCAGGTGCATTGCACAACCCAAAGGGCATGCGACGGTAAGCATATGTGCCATACGGACATGTGAAAGTGGTCTTTCCCTGGTCCTCTAGCGCGACCTCTATCTGGTTATATCCCGAATACCCATCTAAGAAACAATAGAAAGCTCGACCAGCCACCCTTTCCAGAATTTGATCAATGAAAGGAAGAGGGAAGTGGTCTTTCCGGGTGCTCGCATTGAGCTTCCGGTAATCTATGCATACTCTCCAACCTGTAGGGATCCGGGTCGGCACTAACTCACCCTGATCATTGGTGACAACTGTCACTCCAGCCTTCTTAGGCACCACTTGAACCGGACTTACCCACTCACTATGGGCAATTGGGTATATAATACCCGCATCTAAAAGCTTAAGAACCTCAGCCCGAACTACCTCCTTCAAATGGGGATTCAAGCGCCTCTGAGGCTGCCTAGAAGGCTTCACACTATCCTCAAGAATGATTCGGTGTGTACACACCGTTGGGCTTATACCATGTAAATCGGCTACAGTCCAGCCAAACGCGCCTATATGCTCTCTTAACACATCAAGCAACTTCCTCTCTTGATTTTCCTCAAGGGAAGAGGAGATCACAACCGGATAAGTATCATCGCCCTTCAAAAAGGCGTATTTGAGTGTGTCCGGTAGAGGCTTTAACTCTGGTTTAGGCGGCTGGACCGATGACGGAATAACCTTGGGCGGAGGGTTGCCCAGAGGCTCGAACATTGGGTCATGAGCGACCCCACACAAATCCTCACACACATCCTCGACCTCTAACATATCCCACAAATATCCTACCTCTGCCGAGTCTAAGAATGACACCTCCTCGGTGGTAAGAGCAACCTCCAGAGGGTCCTTATACAGGACTGTATCGATGTGCTCCTGAATGAGCGTGTCGATCAAACACAACTCTTCTGACTCCTCATCATCCTCGCCTAAAGTACTGACACTGTAAACATCCACCTCCATTCTCTCCTCGCCAACAGATAACTGGACCTTGCCAGTTTTACAGTTCATGACGGCATTGGAGGTGGCTAAGAAAGGGCGACCTAAAATGATGGGAGTCTTTTCTAGAACCTCGGATCCTGGGCAAATATCTAGGACAATGAAATCCGCAGGAAATTGGAACTCGCCTACCCGAATTAACACATCTTCCACCACTCCCTTGGGTACTCTAACACTCCGGTCCGCCAACTGGAGTGTGACAGGAGTCTCTCTAAGATTCCTAAGGCCCAGTCTCAAAAATGCTGAATAAGGGAGCAAATTGACACTCGCTCCCAAGTCCAACAATGCCTTATCAAAAATCTGACCTGCTATGGCTATGGGTATGGTGGGGCATCCTGGATCCTTGCACTTGGCAGGAATCTCAGTCTGAAGGATGGCAACCAAAAGGGTTAGGGCAACTTCATTTACTATTGTGTCAAAAAAAAAATCATTTACTATTGGTTAGGGTAAGTTCCATTTAAAAAATGGAACATACTGAGTTGATTGGTATGAAAGTTGAGATAAGAAGAATGTCGCTTCCACTTGCCACTTCTATTTTTTTTTTTAAAATGGAACTTGCTTAAAACACTATAAAAGGAGTTACATTTTTGTTGTGTTTTTTTTTTTGAAAAGTACAATGTAAACATTGATTTATTTATTTTTTTTGTAACTTCTATGTCATATTTTTTTTTACTTTATAGTAAGTGAGTAACCAAAATTGAACTCAGGCTAGGGCAACCCAAACGTCAGGGCCAACCCTATTCATCATGCAACATATTTTTTCTTTAGATAAATAAAAACAGAAGAGCATCTTCTGTAGCAACTTTATCTTTTTGAGTCCTCATAGCATAATAAGGGGTACTTTAAGAGTTAAAAAAAATCTTATGTTACCTATTGCCCCGGTCAGCTTGCATATTTTGTTCTGCAATTTTTGTGTGTGCATCCTCGTTAGGCAGCATATTATTTTCTTCACCTAATTAAAAAGAAAAGAGCATCTTATTTAGCAACTTATGTAGTTATCTAGTATGAGCCCCCGTAACATAATAAGGATACGTTAAGAGTTAATAACTTATGTTACATGTTGGTGGGTCAGTCACCAAATTCTACTCTGCAATTGCTAATTTAGCATCCTCATGAGGCGGCATACTATTTTCTTCACCTACATATCAACATAAGATAAATATCAATTATAACCCATTTTTGAAATCATGATTATGTTATCTGGAATTTTTTACAAAAATCTAACAAACAAAGTTTGCATGAAGGAAAAGAAATTTACCTATGGAGGGGTTGATGTTAATTGGAGCCACTGATTTTTTCGCAAGTGGGAAGCGTGATTTAAGATTATGACCTTCTTTTACCACTTCTTTTTGGTTTGATCGATAAACTTGATCGATTCGACCTACTACATCGTCGGGTATTAAAAAATTCAAGGGAAAAAAAAAGAAGAGAAAAGAAGTAACGTTTATAGAAAATCATGAAGATGACAATTACCTATGGAGTGGTTGGCTTGTTTTGACAGACATTCTTCTTCTTGTCTCTTAAGATACATGTTCTTAAACGGCGGGACTCTTTTGCTGCTTCCTTTGGTTGTTTTTCAATACTTTCAAGTAATGGTCTTTTTTTTATGAGACCGTTGTTTGACATTCCGATCTCTGTTCTCACGATCCATCCTGTGTCTTATGTCCAACTATAATGAAAGGAATTTAAGGATAAAATTAAGTAATTAAGATATCTGTTAAAAAAATTAACAAAGCAGTGAAGAAAATAAAAGTGACAGAGCAAGGGGTTTGCTATAGGGTTCTTGTCGTTAGCATCATACATTACACATGTTTTTTCAACATTCGAAATTTATGAATGATATATTCATAGAATTATTTTTTTTGTCGAAGAGTGAATGAGGAATTAAGATGTGGGAGGATTCAAAAGATTTACCTTTCAAAGAACGGGTTATAGGAATTGAAGCGGCTACCGTACTATCTCTGATCTTCCCTGGAGATGGTGTCTGCCCCAAATGCTTAGCTATTACTCTTCTCTAATCTTTAACCACGTGATTTTAAAAATCAACTTATTCCGCCAAATGATATGCAAAAAAATTTGGTAATTAAAATTGGAAAAGAATCGTTACTTACGCCGATAAAAAACAAAAAAAAGAATCGTTACTTTCCTTCATTACTTTCCTTAAAAATTTCGGAAATATGTATTGTATTATTACATATCTATTATAATCGTTACTTTCCTTCAGTAGTTTCCTTCATTACTGTATCACAAATTTCGTTAATTAGTTTTCGTCAATAGTTTCCTTTATAATCATTACGTTCCTTAAAAATTTCGGAATATGTATTATATTATTGCATATCTATTATAATCGTTACTTTCCTTCATTAGTTTCCCACATTAATGTAGCACAAATTTCATTAATTAGTTTCCTTCATTAGTTTCCTTTATAATCATTATTTTCGTTAATTTCAAATTGAAATTTTTTTCGGGTATTGAAATTGGAAAAGAATCATTTCTTTCCTTTATTATTGCATATCTATTATGATCGTTACTTTCCTTCAGTAGTTTCCTTCATTAATGTAGCACAAATTTCATTAATTAGTTTAAGTCATTAGTTTCCTTTATAATCAAACTTTCCTTTAAAATTTCGGAAATATGTATTATATTATTGCATATCTATTGTAATCGTTACTTTCCTTCATTAGTTTCCTTCATTACTGTATCACAAATTTCGTTTATTAGTTTCCTTCGTTAGTTTCCTTTATAATCATTATTTTCGTTAATTACAAATTGGGAAAATTTCGGTTATTGAAATTGGAAAAGAATCACTTATTTCCTTTATTACTGTAGCACAAATTTCGGTTATTGAAATTGGGCTAATTCCTAAAAAGGAAATTTTGTTAATTAGTTTACTTTATAATCATTATTTCCGTTAATTTCAAATTGGAAAAATTTTGGATAATGAAATTGGAAAAGAACCATTTCTTTCCTTTATAACTGTAGCACAAATTTCGGTAATTTCGGTTATTGAAATTGGGCTAATTCCTAAAAAGGAAATTTCGTTAATTAGTTTCTTTCATTAGTTTCGTTTATTATAATCATTATTTCCGTTTATTTCAAATTGGAAAAAATTTGAATAATGAAATTGTAAAAGAATCATTTATTTCCTTTATAAACAGTTATTAAAATTGGGCTAATTGCTAAAAAGGTGTAAAGAATTGGGGGACACGTGGCAAGCTCAGGGAGCTCTATTCACCAAAAGTCATCCTGGTCTTGTTTGTCACTTTTTTTATGAGAGCGTTGTTTGACATTCCGATCTCTGTTCTCACGATCCATCCTGTGTCTTATGTCAAAATATAATGAAAGGAATTTAAGGATAAAATTAACTAATTTAGATATCTGTTAAAAAAATTAACAAAGCAGTGAAGAAAATAAAAGTGACAAAGCAAGGGGTTTGCTATAGGGTTCTTGTCGTTAGCATCATACATTACACATGTTTTTTCAACATTCGAAATTTATGAACGATATAGTCATAGAATTATTTTTTTCATCGAAGAGTGAATGAGAAATTAAGATGTGGGAGGAATCAAAAGATTTACCTTTCAAAGAACGGGTTATAGGAATTGAAGCACTACCGTACTATCTCTGATCTTCCCTGGAGATGGTATCTGCCCCAAATGCTTAGCAATTACTCTTCTCTAATAGTTAACCATGTGATTATAAAAATCAACGTATTCCACCAAATGATATGCAAAAAAATTTGGTTATTAAAATTGGAAAAGAATCGTTACTTTCGCCGATAAAAAAAAAAAGAAGAATCGTTACTTTCCTTCATTACTTTCCTTAAAAATTTCGGAAATATGTATTGTATTATTACATATCTATTATAATCGTTACTTTCCATCAATAGTTTCCTTCATTACTGTATCACAAATTTCGTTAATTAGTTTCCGTCATTAGTTTCCTTTATAATCATTACGTTCCTTAAAAATTTCGGAATATGTATTATATTATTGCATATCTATTATAATCGTTACTTTCCTTCATTAGTTTCCCACATTAATGTAGCACAAATTTCATTAATTAGTTTCGTTCATTAGTTTCCTTTATAATCATTATTTTTCGTTAATTTCAAATTGAATTTTTTTTCGGTTATTGAAATTGGAAAAGAGTCATTTCTTTCCTTTATTATTGGATATCTATTATAATCGTTACTTTCCTTCAGTAGTTTCCTTCATTAATGTAGCACAAATTTCATAAATTAGTTTACGTCATTAGTTTCCTTTATAATCAAACTTTCCTTTAAAATTTCTGAAATATGTATTTTATCATTGCATATCTATTGTAATCGTTACTTTCCTTCATTAGTTTCCTTCATTACTGTATCACAAATTTCGTTTATTAGTTTCCTTCGTTAGTTTCCTTTATAATCATTATTTTCGTTAATTAATAAATTGGGAAAATTTCGGTTATTGAAATTGGAAAAGAATCACTTATTTCCTTTATTACTGTAGCACAAATTTCGGTTATTTAAATTGGGCTAATTCCTAAAAAGGAAATTTTGTTAATTAGTTTCCTTCATTAGTTTCCTTTATAATCATTATTTCCGTTAATTTCAAATTGGAAAAATTTCGGATAATGGAATTGGAAAAGAACCATTTCTTTCCTTTATTACTGTAGCATAAATTTCGGTAATTTCGGTTATTGAAATTGGGCTAATTCCTAAAAAGGAAATTTCATTAATTAGTTTCTTTCATTAGTTTCCTTTATTATAATCATTATTTCCGTTAATTTCAAATTGGAAAAAATTTGAATAATGAAATTGGAAAAAAATCATTTCTTTCCTTTATACACAGTTATTAAAATTGGGCTAATTGCTAAAAAGGTGTAAAGAATTGGGGGACACGTGGCAAGCTCAGGAAGCTCTATTCACCAAAAGTCATCCTGCAAAGATGGTTATCTCACCCTAATTAGTACAATAATCAATCAAGAGGTTTAACTTCCCAAGTCTTCATACAATAAATGGGTTTATATGAAAGTTTTAGAGTCATATCACGCAATCAACATCAAACAGTTCTATTTAGATAATTGGAACACTATTTTCAATTAATATTGATGCCAACAATTTAAAGGAAGAATGGCCTAGTAGTAGACATGAAATAAATGATTTTCGCTTGAATCGTCTTATTCAATATTAAATGTCCTAATGTATAGAATAAAAAATTCAGCAGCATTATAAGTATTTTTGAGAGCTTACCAATTGGGGCATTTGTATTTTGATTTTCCATTCCATTTACTTCTCTAGCACCCCTTTGCGATTAAACAATTTCATGTACTAGATCAATGTCAATTACTTCACCTATGTACACAACATAATGTAGTTTAATTTAACTTGAATAAACTAATGTACTTATAACATTAAATATCCAAACATTAAATTATGTCTGAATTCTTACCATTATGGGGATCGACTATCGGAATCACCTCTTGAACAACCTCTTGGGCCTCCCCATGTAATTGAGCTATTTGACTTACTGGGTGCATGTTCCCTCCAGCTTAAAATAAGACCGGTAAGGAAAAAATTAATTACAAACCAAAGTATTAGGCAATATTGAATTTTAAGTTTCATGGTAAAAACAAATAAAAATATGATTGTTATTTAGCCTATTAGTATTAGCAAATTATTACCATTTTGGGGATCGCTAATCAGATTCACCTCTTCGACAACTTCTTGAGCATCATCATGTAACTGAGCTACTTCACTTATCTGATGCACGTGCCCTGTAAATTAAAATAAGATCGAAAATGAAAAAGTTATAATTATACTAATCTTAAATATTAGCTTATCTTGGTGGGTCATTTTCAATAGCGTGAAAGGGTATTATAAGTGCTGAACATTTTGTGGGTCAGTTTTCACATTTTGAATTGAATAGCTACTTGGTCATGTAGCAAATTAAAACCATTACATATTAAAATCACGCCAACTTTGAGTTCAAAACCTAGATTGACAACTTCATTTCGATTAAGTCATCATATCATAATAAGGGTACTTTAAGTCCTCACAGATGTTGATAAAAAAAAAATTATATTTGTATTACCATGTCACAAAATGGATTTGTTTTAATCTAAATAGAAGAGTTTGCTTTAAAAAATGCAATGAGAAGTTTTTTTAAAAAAAATAAAAAATAAAAATTGGAACTTGATTAAAACACTGTAACCGGAGTTACATTGTACAGAAAAGTACAATGTAACATTGATTTTTTTTTTTACTAACTTCTATGTCATTTTTTTTTTGATACAATAGTAAGTGGGCAACCAAAAGGGTTAGGGCAACTTCATTTACTATTGTGTCAAAAAAAAATCATTTACTATTGGTTAGGGTAAGTTCCATTTGAAAAATGGAACATACTGAGTTGATTGGTATGAAAGTTGAGATAAGAAGTGATAGGTGCGCAATATCACAGATATAAGCGCCTAAATAGGGCGAAGTAGCGCATTAGAGGCTCGATTTATTCCATTTTCCACTTGATGCGGTGTTGTCTTTTGTTTTGGTATTGTTGTGTTTGTTTTGTAGGAAACGGGCCGGAGGAGCACGTAAAGTGGACACAGGACATCGGGCATATTGGGAACCGGTGGGACCCAAGTAAGGACGAGCGAGCAAGCTGAAAAGTCAATTTGATGACCGAGGCGCTCATGGATGAATAGCCGTATCGATACCGAGGCGTTAGTGGGCGAACAGTCTGACTTCGGAGTGGAACATAAATACTTCATTTTTTGGGACGAATTAGGGTTCCGAACTTTGTTTTCTTTTTCCAGTTAGCAGCTCTTTATTTTTCTCTTGGAGATTCTACTTTCCGGAGATCTTTTCATTGGAGTTTTGAAGTTTTGTTTCGAAGATTCGAATATTGTTCCCGGTAACTCTTTCTAGTTTACGTTAATCTCAGTTTACGGGAGTTTGTCCGTGATTTGTTCTTAAATCTTTAGTTTTAATCCTTATTCGAGTATAGAAGCATGTTTCGTTTCAGAATCTTGTTATTTGTTCAAGCTAATATGAGTGAGTAGTCGCATAGGTATGGTCACGGGGTGATTAACACACCGTGGCCAGGGCTGGGTATGTTCTCGCTCCCATTTTTCACATTACAACCAGAAAAAGCAATTTTAGGTTATTATAGAACTTTCGTTGGACGAATCCGGGCTTTGTTGAAGCCCATGTAACGCGGGGAACGGGGGACCAAAACACGTTCTTCGCTGTACATGGGTAACGGCGACCGCGAGGAATCGCATCTTTCGGAGTATCTTTTTCTCTCTAAAATCAAATGTTTTCTTTGGAACACTGAAGGGAGTGGGAATGTCCGGGCCTGGTCACTGGTGTTATCAACCCTACAACCGTACCTTCTTTTAAGTAATTTAAGAAAAACCAAATTTTCTTTAGTTTAGTTAATTCTCCCATCAAATTACAAGGGGTGGCTACCTAAGAGCCGTGTTAATTCTCACAACCCGAGTTTTTAGTTAAGCATTCTCCACCGTCCCTGTGGATTCGATTCCGGTCTTACCGGGTATTGTGCTACACTGGTCTCAGCCCTACGCTTGGGGCAACCCATTAATTTAGGTCTAGGATTTGGCCAAGCAAGAAGAATGTCGCTCCCACTTGCCACTTCTATTTTTTTTTAAATGGAACTTGCTTAAAACACTATAAAAGGAGTTACATTTTTTTTGTGTTTTTTTTTTAAAAGTACAATGTAAACATTGATTTTTTTATTTTTTTTGTAACTTCTATGTCGTTTTTTTTTTTACTTTATAGTAAGTGAGTAACCAAAATTGAAGTCAGGCTAGGGCAACCCAAACGTCAAGGCCAACCCTATTCATCTTGCAACATATTTTTTCGTTAGATAAATAAAAACAGAAGAGCATCTTCTGTAGCAACTTTATCTTTTTGAGTCCTCATAGCATAATAAGGGGTACTTTAAGAGTTAAAAAAAAAATCTTATGTTACCTATTGCCCGGTCAGCTTGCATATTTTCTTCTGCAATTTTTGTGCGTGCATCCTCGTTAGGCAGTATATTATTTTCTTCACCTAATTAAAAAGAAAAGAACATCTTATTTAGCAACTTATGTAGTTATCTAGTATGAGCCCCCGTAACATAATAAGGATACGTTAAGAGTTAATAACTTATGTTACATGTTGGTGGGTCAGTCACCAAATTCTACTTTGCAATTGCTAATTTAGCATCCTCATGAGGCGGCATACTATTTTCTTCACCTACATAACAACATAAGATAAATATCAATTATAACCCATTTTTGAAATCATGATTATGTTATCTGGAATTTTTTACAAAAATCTAACAAACAAAGTTTGCATGAAGGAAAAGAAATTTACCAATGGAGGGGTTGATGTTAATTGGAGCCACTGATTTTTTCGCATGAGTGGGAAGCGTGATTTAAGATTATGACCTTCTTTTACCACTTCTTTTTGGTTTGATTGATAAACTTGATCGATTCGACCCACTACAACGTCGGGTATTAAAAAATGCAAGGGAAAAAAAAAAGAAGAGAAAAGAAGTAACGTTTATACAAAATCATGAAGATGACAATTACCTATGGAGTGGTTGGCTTGTTTTGACAGACATTCTTCTTCTTGTCTCTTAAGATACATGTTCTTACACGGCGGGATTGTTTTGCTGCTTCCTTTGGTTGTTTTTCAATACTTTCAAGTAGTGCTCTTTTTTTATGAGACCGTTGTTTGACATTCCGATCTCTGTTCTCACGATCCATCCTGTGTCTTATGTCCAAATATAATGAAAGGAATTTAAGGATAAAATTAACTAATTTAGATATCTGTTAAAAAAATTAACAAAGCAGTGAAGAAAATAAAAGTGACAGAGCAAGGGGTTTGCTATAGGGTTCTTGTCGTTAGCATCATACATTACACATGTTTTTTCAACATTCGAAATTTATGAATGATATAGTCATAGAATTATTTTTTTTGTCGAAGAGTGAATGAGGAATTAAGATGTGGGAGGATTCAAAAGATTTACCTTTCAAAGAACGAGTTATAGGAATTGAAGCGGCTACCGTACTATCTCTGATCTTCCCTGGAGATGATCTCTGCCCCAAATGCTTAGCTATTACTCTTCTCTAATCTTTAACCACGTGATTATAAAAATCAACTTATTCCGCCAAATGATATGCAAAAAAATTTACTTATTAAAATTGGAAAAGAATCGTTACTTACGCCGATAAAAAACAAAAAAAAGAATCGTTACTTTCCTTCATTACTTTCCTTAAAAATTTCGGAAATATGTATTGTATTATTACATATCTATTATAATCGTTACTTTCCTTCAGTAGTTTCCTTCATTACTGTATCACAAATTTTGTTAATTAGTTTTTGTCATTAGTTTCCTTTATAATCATTACGTTCCTTAAAAATTTCGGAATATGTATTATATTATTGTATATCTATTATATTCGTTACTTTCCTTCATTAGTTTCCCACATTAATGTAGCACAAATTTCATTAATTAGTTTCCTTCATTAGTTTCCTTTATAATCATTATTTTCGTTAATTTCAAATTGAAAAATTTTTCAGTTATTGAAATTGGAAAAGAATCATTTCTTTCCTTTATTATTGCATATCTATTATAATCGTTACTTTCCTTCAGTAGTTTCCTTCATTAATGTAGCACAAATTTCATTAATTAGTTTAAGTCATTAGTTTCCTTTATAATCAAACTTTCCTTTAAAATTTGAAAATATGTATTATATTATTGCATATCTATTGTAATCGTTACTTTCCTTCATTAGTTTCCTTCATTACTGTATCAAAAATTTCGTTTATTAGTTTCCTTCGTTAGTTTCCTTTATAATCATTATTTTCGTTAATTACAAATTGGGAAAATTTCGGTTATTGAAATTGGAAAAGAATCACTTATTTCCTTTATTACTGTAGCACAAATTTCGGTTATTGAAATTGGGCTAATTCCTAAAAAGGAAATGTCGTTAAGTAGTTTCTTTCATTAGTTTCCTTTATTATAATCATTATTTCCGTTAATTTCAAATTGGAAAAAATTTGAATAATGAAATTGGAAAAGAATCATTTCTTTCCTTTATACACAGTTATTAAAATTGGGCTAATTGCTAAGAAGGTGTAAAGAATTGGGGGACACGTGGCAAGCTCAGGAAGCTTTATTCACCAAAAGTCATCATGTAATACTAATATAGATAGATGTTAGGATTATGTTTTATACGCATCGATTATGCATACCATTGAAAGCTATCTATTAAATTTTCTAACATGGTATCAGAGCTATAAGGTATAGGCCATGTAAGAAACTCGGTCTCTGGTAGGCGGCCAAGCCTCCCAGCTGTCCGCCAGGCACTCACATCATATAATTGGCTCGCTCTTTCAGCTTTCACACTGGAACTCTACCATCAATTCGTGCTTTTCTGGTTATTGGTTTCTCACTCCTGAGTCATGATTCTCTCTCCTAGCTTCTCCTTGTTCCTAGTTTCTCACTCCTAGTTTCTGGCTCATGATGTGAGTGCCTAGTGGACGGCAACAAGGCTTGGCCTCCCGCCGAAAATTTAACCAAAGGGCCTAGACCTTATAGCTCTGATACCATATTAGAAAATTGAATAGACCGCTTTCATTTATTTTTGTGTATATACAAAACATAATCCTAGCATGCCTTTATATAGACTACAAGACTTCATGATTATGAAACTTAACCAAAGTAGGAAAATATGCATAATAAGGAAATCTAGATTAACTGGGAAACGTGAATAATGTACCTAGACTACATAGGAATCACAATAATAAATCTAGAAAATATGCTAACAAGCGGAAACATGGATTCTCCTTGGGAACTAATTTTTTTATACCCACTTGAATTATAAAAAACTAGTGAACGATAATACCTCCAACGTCCCAAAATTATAATCCTTTGGAAAAGACATGCAATTTCCGATAACAAAATAAAATACTTCCGTTTATAATTTTGTGAAATTTTTCACACCAAATTATAAATTAATCCAGATATTTTAATTGGTGCAAAGAAACTCGAAAAGTCATATCCGGAAATACTTTAATTTTTTTATCTTAAAATTGCACGTCTTTTTATTGGATACTATCATTTTGAGAGGGATTGTAGTAATAGTCATATGATGATGACATTTTTCCTTTTTTGTGATAAGGTAAAATTTTCCATTAAAGAAAGTCATGCATCCAGCAACTACAAAGGAATAACATCCAAAACAAGAGAGAAAACAATCTAAGTACAACCGAAAGATGAACAAATAAAGTAGATTGATGGGTGACAGCATTGGCGCATGCACCGGTGGTTTCTTATTTCTTCCTTTTCCTTTTCCTTTTTTTTTTCTACTTTTTTTTTCAGGTAGCTGTATTTTGATTGGTAGATTGATGGAATTTTCATCTCTTCATCCAAAAGGAAACCATGTAATTCCAACTCAAAAAAATATTAAAAGAAAGAGAAAAACAAATTAAAAGAAACATTCAAAAACAAGAAGATCAAAAGCAAGGAGCTTCGAGCTTTGGATCTTTAAAACTTGAATGTCTAAGATCCGAAAACACACCTCCTAGGGCTGTGGAATAGGCGGTGAATGGTGGTAGTTGTGGAAGAGGTGGTGTCTCCATAGACGGCGGATATGGGGTGCCATGGAAGAAAGTAGCGGAGGCTAGGCAATGGGAGGCGGCTAGGTGGTGGGAGGCGGTGAAAGGTGGCATGGTGGAGGAGGGTAGTTCTCAGCTAGGTGGTGATGGAGATGATGTGATGCGGATTGCAATGTAAATGATAGAGGAGTGTAGGTGATGGTTCTTGCTACAGTCAAATATGATGAGTTGGAGAGGTATGAATAATCAACAGTAAAGATACGGTAGGAAAGAGAATAGGGTGGTCTAGAAGAAGGGTGAAGAACAGAGCAGGTGTGCACAGAAAGGACTAAGGCAGTGGATTGCTCTCAGTCAAATCCGTAATACCCTTGGTGACCTAGGAGATGGGGACTGAATTGCAGAGAGAATGTTCTCTTCTCAATCAGGGATTTCCCTTTTCTCTCTCTAGAATGACCTCACCAACCTCTGGGTACTGAAAGGAATGTCCCATATTTATAGGCGTCCTGAACCAATCATTTGGCACCAGGCTGTCACCCTATGATATGATAACACGTGTCATTTCCGTACAACCTGACCGTACGGGTGACGTCATCACCGCGCACTTGACTGACCGCGCGGTGACAAGCCATTCCCAGCGAGCAGCGATCCTCTTGTTCCTTATAGCCACCAAACCACTAAATCTCCCTTATTCCCGTAAGGGCAAGGTCGTGACCTGTTCGGTCGCGCCTATACCGCAGCCAAGCCTCAGGGGGCCCCCGGGGTCCTGCCTTTAGACCGCAGCAGGTATAATTACCTGGGCTAAATTGGACTAGCTTCTTGCGTTATCGCCCATGCTCTGGGCCGCTCTAGTCAAATGGGCCATGGGCTTTTCTCCTGTTAGGATGGCCCATGGTTATCCAAGCACCGCCCTTACTGGGCTTGGGGTGCGCGCTATGGAGGCGCCTGGCACGAGAGGGTCCCGCGTCAGTGGCCCCCTTTGTGCACGCGTTAGTGGCCCCACCGCGCGGATACTTCCGTGGGGAGAGCCACGTGTCACGCGGAAATCATGCCACCTGGGCAACACGTGTCATCTTCCTGTTGGTAAGTCAACGTTGACTTTGGTCAACGGGGGGTCTCGCGCTGACCTCCCCTACAGTGGCCCCCACGCGCGTGTGGAACACGCAGGCGCGTGGCGTGTCATCCACGCGCTTTCCCACGCGCGTGACGTCTTGGTGTTTGACGCGACGGTTTCAGAGGCGCCAGTTCGGTTCATCCGAGGTCATCATTACCGGTGACGTTTCGCCTCTGATGTGATGCTTGATTGCGACCGTTGGAGGGCCCCCTCCCTATCCATATAAATACCTCTGGTGTTTACCACTTTCGCCACTCTTGCCTTCTCGATAAACAGAGCTCTCGACTTCTCGTCTTCTGCATTCTTCCTTCTGCAACCTTCTTCTTCGTTCGAAACTCTTCTTCTTTCATTGCTCTCTACCTCTTCTCTAAGTATGACTCGTGGTGAGCAAGTGTGACACCCCGGGTTATTTCAAATATTTAATGTGGTTTCACGTGATGTTAACGGACTCATTGTATGCTTGTAAATGTGTGAGTGTGTTTAACATCATTCAGTGAGAGTATTTTTGGAGAGGGGGTGTAGTTACACCCAATAATTTTCCCTATGAGTGGTGCATTATTAGTTGGTAAAGGCTGAATTATTTTGGTGGACTTTGTCTGGGAAGAGAGAGGGAGACCGTAAAAAAAAAAAAAAAAAACAAAAGAAACAAAAGAAAGAAAGAAGTGGGACGTGGAAGGCTGTGGAAAATTTGAGCATGGGACATGATATCCCTTATTGACTCTAAGTCAATGGGAGAAGATTTTTCTTCCCCATTTCATCTGCCTCAATCAGAGAAGAGAGAGAGAGAGAGAGAAGAAGAAGAAGAAGAAGAAGAAGAAGGAATGGAAGAAAAATTGGGGAAAACCCAAAATTAAGGTATGAATTGGTATTTAATTTCCGAAATTCTTGATATATGTTGTTCTTTTAAAGGTTAATCACTGATTTTGCATCTCACAAGAGTGATTTGGGGTCTGTTTTTATGAAATTCGTGAAAGGAAGGTGAAGGGTTCACTGACTGGTTTTGTGAAAAACCACATCTGCCATGGGTTTTGGCGAATTTTAAGACATAGTTCCTGAAGTCAGAAATTTACGATATTTTTACAGTAGCTACCCATGGATTTTCTTTGTGTTGTTTAAAAATTTCAGAGTTTAATTCGAAGCACAGAAAATATGAAAATTCGTGAATCAATCTGCTGTCAGGCTCGTGTTTGTGCAGACAGCACTGACATGTCTTGGGAAAACGGTCATAACTTCTAGCGTGGGTATTCGATTGGAATACCGTCTTCTGATTATGAAACTAGACTCGTATATCTTCGAAAGTATGTATGGTTTGTGCTCTAATTCGTTTCAGAGAATAGCAGTTTTTAGTTTGAAGTTGGAGAAAAATCTGTTTTGGGGAATTTTCGGCAAGTTCTGGCTCTGTTTGGAGGTTGTTTAAAAATAGTTAAAGAGTTCAGAAAATTCTGAATTTTGGATATGATGGTTAAGTATGAGTCTGGAGTTTGTGGTAAAATATACGTGGGGATTAGATTAGTAGATTAATTCTGAAAATTCGTAGAATGTAGCACTGTTGGGTCGTAGGAGGCATTTGCATGCATTTCATTTGCATTTGGGTATGAATTTTGGTAGAGAGCCTTACGGGTGTTGTATAATCGACATTATAGGTGTTGATATCGTAAGGATGGTTGTGATTACACCTCCAGTGCGTAGAAGTTAAGCCTATGGCGGAGTTGGTCCTGTGGTAGCAGGTGAGAATGTACAGCTTCTATAATAAATAGAAATGTTGTGTTTTCTAAGTCGTTAAATGATTATTACTGTTTTTGTAAGCTCCTTTGATGTTTTTCGAGTATGTGATGACTATATTCTGCTTGGATGGATCAAATGATTTTGATGATGGATCAAATAATTTTTGATGGGTAAAAATAGTATTTTTATGCCTTTGTGCCAATGTTTAGTTTGCAAGGTTGGCATCTTGCATTCGTGGGCTGTGCCATCTGGCTGTGTGCCAGTATTATTTTAGTTTGCAAGGTTGGCAACTTGCATTCGTGGGCTGTGCCAAATGAGAGCAGTGCAAGCTTAGTTCTTGCTTACTGTGTGGATTGCACCTACCATTGGTGATAAAGAATGGCCCTCGTCACCGCCACTATATGTGAGCCTGTGAGCGAGGTAACGGTACCGTCTTAACTCCCGGTCGTGAGGTAGACGACTCGTTGGCGCACTTGGTAAAATTAATGTGATTTATATTATGAGGAATGGGTGAAAATATGATTATTGAAAATCCATTTTTGATGTGTTGTTGATATGAGTTTTGTGAACAAAGAAAGTTGGTTGAAATATTTATGCAGTGATTTTTGAAACTACAATCCATCTCAGGAGCTTGGACATTTCTTTTTATTATGTTGCTAACGTACATTCTCCTGTAACCTTTTTGGTTGCAGATTTTCAGTTGAGCTAGAAGTCGGTCCACTACAGTGCCAGAGTGCCGGTCAGGTGTTCCTAGAGATTGTTATTTTGCCGGTCAGAGGGTGTTGTGGATAATTTGCTTTTCTTTGTGAGGTTGGTGTGGTTGTATAGTTGTTGAGGAGGTGTGAACACCTGTTTTGTTTATGGCAGTTGAGTTTGGGTAATAATATCTTTTGGTTTGCTTCCGTTGCGAGTTGCGATTGAGTTTTGTTTAATAGTTTTTTTGTGAGTAGCCTAGAAGGGCGTATAGGTGGTGACAGGTGTCATGCCACTTAGTGCAGGTTATATCTTGCCAGAGTGGGGTGTGACAGTTTTGGTATCAGAGCTTAGGTTATAGGTTCTGTAGACTTTTTGAGAGTGTGGCACTTGTGGTGGACCATAGGTGGTGTTGTTTGAGTTCTTGAGTCGAGGAAAAACATAGAATGTTGAGAAGAGTGTCACAGGGGTGAGGGTAGTGGGTGCATACATACGTGTAAGATTCATGCATATATTCATGTTTGTTTTTGTAGCAGCTTGAAAAATGGAAAGTTTTGAGAGAGACGTGTCATGTGTTTTTGTGCCAGTTGGTGTCGAGGGACAAGAGGTGCAACATGAGTAAGTAAATTAGTTTGACCCAAATGCTAGAATGTTAGAGGTTATGATGGGATTGGCAGAGAAAATGCTCGGCGTGGCGGTTATGAATGACATGGTGGATTGATTTGAAGAGTGTCTGGCCATCACACTTCAAAACAAACCACTGATGTCGCTCTATTACCACGTGTGGGTGGATGAAGGTGTGCAAAGAGGTACATGCAGAAGAGTAGGTGTCGATGTTAAAGAGCGTATTTGTGTATTCACTATGAAAATGTATGGTCCTGCAATTGATCGATGTGCTAAGTGTTTAACGTGATCAGGAATGAGGACGTGGTGCAGATGTTAAAGAATTTATTGGAATTATTGGTCCTACAAAAGTATAAAATCAGTTGGAAGATGGGATGCGTATTTTCAATAAACTAATAATGAGGAAACTGCATACACATGTGGGTTATAACTTTAAGGGCATTGGAGGCAATGGTATGGATATTGAGGAGGATGAATGTGTGAAGTATAATGTTTAGTCCAAGTATTTGATGTTTGTAGATAATTTTCTTATGGATGTTTGGACCGACGTGGTCCAGTGATTTTATATGCCTTTGGAGACTCTTAGTATTGAGTTGTTTACTTTCATATGTGATATTGTTCATGAGTTTTGGGGCAGTCCTACGGATATTGAAATGTATAGTGGAAAAAAAAAGAGAGGAGTTATTTGGGGTATTCAACAGGATTTGGACTTTTATTTATTCTTGATATTCAAAATACTGTGTGCGTGTTATGGTTTTAAAGGATAAACTTGAGTATGTGAATTGACAGAGCTGATAGGAATTAGGTGTTAGGTGTAGCGAAACGAAATTATAAATGGGTTTGGACGAATTGCGATATTGTGGATTGTAGTAGGAGAAGTAGTCAATATTTTATTATGGGTTGGAAGCTTGTTATAGATGGTGAGTTGATTGATGCTAAATTTGGGTTCAGGTCCTTCACATTTCCTGAGGGCAGTGTTTTGTGTATTGTGCATTTGTGGGGAGGGTATTAGTAGTTGAAAGGTATGTTAGCTTTGAGTTATGATTACAACATGCAAAAATGTGTGAAAAATTTAGAGGTTTGGGGATTATTGGTAGTATGTTTGAAGAGCATGAAATAATACAAGATTTTGATAAGTACCTTGGGTGGTCTAATCTGAAAGCTAAAAGGACTGTGGACCGAATATGATGGTTGATCTATATCTGATTTAGTCGAGCATGCTCAGACAATGGATATTAATGGTTAAATGTGAATAAGTGAAATTATTTTCGGATGGCTACCAAGGAGACTGTACTAATATGTGTCTTTATGGATGAGAATATGAACATGTGGCTAACAAAAAACTGATGTGGTGTTAAGAGTGACGTGAGTTTGATTTAAGGGTGATGGCAGGTACGTAGATTTTTTCGGGTGATGAAGTTTGTGAGGTCCGGAAAAAAAAATGTGAGTTTATATGGTAAAATATGTGGACATCCGGAAGAAAGAAGTGCGTAAGTTAGGATTTCAGCTGGATTCTTTTTAGTTGAAAGTTTTGGACATTCCTGAATTTCATTGGTTTGAGTTGTTATGATTTTGGTGGGTGAGGTTGTTATAAAAAAAAATATTACTTCATCACTTAGGGACATTTCAAGTTTGCAGATGTCTTTTTGGAAATGATATAGTTATGGATGTTGCACTGTTGGATATAATGATCAAGGTATTGAGGTTGTATATTGATTTCCTTTAAACTACAATGTGATTGACTTTAGTGAGTATTACATGGTTTTCGTGAGCATTATATCAGGTGGGATAAGGTGAAAGTCTTTTCGCATCTGCCATTTATTGGGAATGAGAATATTGTCGATTTTGTATAAATAAGGAGTGTAGAATGACTAACTGGTTACTGCACGAGAATATGAAATTTGGAGTTTGGTAGAATATCATCTTGGTCGTATATGTGGAAATATGAATGGCTGTTTGTTTATCGTGAGAGGATTATAAGAGATAAGAATAATTGGGTAAAATTTGGCTTTAGTTGGAATGTTGATCATGATACTGAAGTTTTTTTTTTGGGTATGTCATAGTAGGTGAAAGCATA
>JADGMU010000994.1:0-43168 GCA_016920895.1 Vaccinium myrtillus
AACTACAATCATAACTACAATCATGCTAAGTATAAAAAATGAAGTCTTACTAATTTTTAGTTTCATCTCTAGGTTGGGGTAATATTTGGGTATTTCTGGAATACGGCAAAATTCAAAGGGAAAAGTTTGAGCATGTGATTTGGGTATTTTCAGAAGTACCATGCAGAGTATAAGTTCCCGTTAGTTAGTTACGGATACGATCGACTATGCCAGAATTTCTAGAAGTACGCTTCATTGGTCATCATTTTTAGGCGATGCTCAACAAATCTTTCACATATCTTGCACATAGCTAGCTTTATTGTATAACTCGTCAATTTAATTAATATCTCTACAATGATATATTGCAACTTTGTTTTAATAGCTCAAGATAACTCGGATGTTGTCACCGGTGACCAGGAGCTGGGTCCAGACCAGAGACCCAAGAATGTTTGCAAAATATTTTTGCGTCTTTGATTGATGATCAAAGTGACAACAATGGAAGTGACTCCGTGGAAATTCCGCAATCCAGAGATGGCATGTTAGTGGCTGCTGCAAATGAACTCGGTGGTAAGCTTACAATTTCAGAAAATAAAAAATATACAGCACAGCAAAAGACGGCACTCAAAGATTTGAAAAAAAAAGGGATAATAAGCGTTGTTCCAAATATTTCAAAGTGTGGATGAATCACATTTTGAGAAGATTTCTGCTGCCACCACCTCACATGAAGCCAGAGAAATCCTTTGAAGTGCACATCGAGGGTTTGAGCGAACCATCAAGGTTTGGCTCCAAGTATTGAGGGGGGAGTTTGAGAATTTGGAGATGGATAACAATGAGTTAGTGTCCAAGTATTTTATGCGGACCATGATCAGTGTTAACCAATTGAGACGGTATGGAGACAGGATGGAGGATGTTCGAGTGATGGAAAAAATACTCCTTTTTCACCGATTAAAGTGGCCAAACGTTCACTCAGGGTGTGAACTTGTCCCGTGAAGTAAGAGGATAGGACAAACTAACCCATGAGGATCCAATGCACCTTTTCTCCTGCCACCACACACATTTGCACCAATTAAGGAGCAAAATCTTCACTGCTAGATCTATGGGTCCCACGCACACTTTTTTTTGGGAGGAAACGAATTTGGGAGAGGTGTTGTGTGGTAGGTGTTATATGCCATGCATTTTTTTGGTACACTTTCAAATGTATGTTTGGAGAGTTAATTTTGAGGTTCAATTTTGGGGGATTTAAGCTCCTTGGAGTAGGGTTTAGTGGTTTTAGACACTTAAATTTAAGCAAGAGTTTATTACCATTAAGGTCACAAAATAAATATTTATTACTATTAAGTTCAATTACTCTTTTTCGGGGTTTAGACACTTAAGGTATCATACGGTTTTATAGGGTTTTAAAAGTTTAGGCACTTTCATATGATTTTGAGGGTTTATGCACTTTCATTAGAGTACCTTAGAGTTTTGATAGGCACTTTCATAGGGTATCCTAGAGTTTAGGTTTAAGTAACACTTTCCTATTATAAGGGTTTAGGCACTTTATAGGGGTTTGATAGGATTTTAGGCATTTTCATAGGGTACCTTGAGTTTAGGTTTAGAGATTTTTATGAGGTACCCTAGAATTTAGATACTTTCATAAGATATGGGGATTTTTAAGTTTCAAAAGTAAATTAAAAAAGGGGGAGAGAGAGAGAGAGAGTGGAAAGAGATTCATTCCTGGGGACTCGCGCACATGGAAATGATCAGTGGAGTTATTTGGGCTTTTTTTAGTTTAGTTTAGATGGATTTTTAGAGATTTAGTTTTGATTTGATAAAATATGGGATTTTATCCATTTTTAAGTTTGATAAAATCTTAGAATTAAAAATCTAAGATTTTATCAAGAGAGTGGAAAGATAATTCATTCCTGATTTACTCGAAAACCCAAAATTCATTCTAAACTTTTAAAAAATTTGCTAGAGTGCGAGGAAAATGGGCCATGAAAAATGGACTGCCCGTACTTTCCCCCAAATGGAATAGCCCATGTTGAGATAATGCAGCCCGAAGAATAGCACATGTTGAATTGATAAGCAGATTGGCCCATCTTGAAATGATAGGCAGATTAGCTTATATAGATGGTTAGACAAATAGAACACAAGATGGAGGCCCAGTAATGCGGCCCGTCCTGTAACGATTCGCCCACTGACATTGACTTGCATTAAATTTTAACCTAACCACGCGTGGGGCCAAAAGGTTAATCTCAAGTTATCTGATGCATTTGTTTGGGGTTCGTTATATACAATTCAACTTCCTCGTTGCACTGGCCCAGCAACCTTGACCTGATGTTCCATGGTGTAACACTTTAGTTCTACATAGCACTTTGCTCCAACTCCGGAATTCAAAAGATGGCTCATGCAGATTCTAGAACAAATTCAAACTGTTCAAAATAAAATTAATGAATGACTGTGATTGCTCACTACACGTTGGGGCCATGATTTTGTCGTTACTACTTGTGCCATGACACATGATTTTCAAAAAGTATACCAATGATTCCCTTTCCTACTGGAATGCAATTTCCCCGAAAATAAACTTAACTAACACTTCTTCTTAGCTTTATAAAAATAGTTCTTCCTTTATAAAAATAGTTCTTCCTTTTTCAACCAAATATAATTTATATATTTTTTTTCACAAGTTAAAAATTGAATCCAACAAACACAATGAAAATCCAACTTTAGTTCAATGAACAAGAACATCAAGAAGACTTAAATCCGAAGTATCCTAACTTTTCTCAATGTTGTTCATTTGGGCACTTTGAGGACACTGTAAAAAATGGCCAGGAGACTTTCGAGACACTTGCAAATTAAACAAGTCAGGGTCTTATTTTTTAAGGTGACAGATGATGATTATAGAGATTCTAAGGGCGAAACATTTTTTTTTGTTGAAATATTTTTGTGGAAGACTTAATAATAAATATAGTGTAAGCTAGGTACACATGAGGTTACATAGTTACAACTAAAGGCTTATACTGGTATGTTGATTCACATAATAGATCAAATAATTTTTGTAAAATGTGATCCTTAACGTGTCGTGTCCTCTAATTCTTTAAATTGAGGTCCCAAATATATATACTGATCGATAGTAGCTAAATGTGATTTTTTTGTACGGTAAAATTGCTCGGCAAGATCTACAAAGTAAAAGTCATTTTTTGGTTTTTGTCTTTATTCAATTTTCTTTGCGTTTGTTAGTGCTGCGTTGAAGTACTTTTGATGATTATTACTTATTAGTTAGTCTTGAAGAGATGAATTGAAAAAATATATAAAACAAAATTATGACTTTCACCCATTTTTCTTAAAGGATGCCTAAAGTTGGTTCTTTCTCCCAAAAAACTGGGTAAAAGTCAATAATATTTTATTTTTTCGATTCCTCTCATTGAGATTAACCAATAATCACCAAAAATTTGATGCAAAACTATCAAACCCCCCAAAAAAAAAAAATTGAATAAGAACAAAATCAAAAAAAAAAAAAGACTTTTGCTAAGTTTCTAAAAACGAAAATCTCACTCTAAATGAATTTTTATGGGATTATTACCTCTAGGTCTAGAAAAGAGATGTCTAATTACCACTAAGGTAAGTCATTTTTTTAAGGGAACTGATTTTGGGGCTCCCTTTTTTGATGCAAGCACTCCAAAATTTAATGAAGTTACAAAACTACCATTTTCAAAATATAAAAGTTACTCGAGACACTCCACCCCAAAATTATCTCATCATTGCAAGTGGAGTGGAGTGCAGTTGGTGCCTCCTTATACTCCCATGCACATGGGCAGGGTTCGATTCCCGTAAGCACCAATTTCTCTCCCCAATTCCCCTAAGATAAAGTAGATTAAAATTAACAAATGGCAAAAAAAAATAATTTATCTCATCATTTACTTGAGGCACTCCTAACGGAAATATGAACCAAAACCTCTCCGTTGGCAGCGGATCCTCTGTCTGAAGCTGCCTGTCTGACACCTTTGTCCCACGCCCTTAGCGCTACTATGTCGCCTATATTTTTCCCCTCCATTAAACCCACCAACTCTGTTAATGGCATTGTTAACTCAAGGCAATTGTTACTTCTTTTTTTTTTTGGTTTTGCAATATCCTTTGGATCAAAAAAATAAAGTATTTCCACGTATAATTTTTTTGTTTTTGTTTGCACCAAATTAAAATTCTAGTAGAGATCTTTCTTTTGATGCGCAAAAATTTTAAAAATTATATACGAAAGTATTTTACATTGTTGGTTTATTGAGTTGGCTTTATACTATCCTTCGGATCAAAAAATAAAGTAAATCGGCGCATAATTTTTTATTTTCTTTTGCACCAAAATAAACTACCAAAGAGATTTTTAATTCGATTCGAAAAAATTTTAAAAAAATTATACGAAAGTATTTTACATTGCTGGCTTGTTGGGTTTAAATTACTTCGTACACAAAATTTCAATTTTTTTAGCAATGAAAAAAAATAAAAAATTGTGCACACAATTACTTTATTTTTTTATCCGAAAGATATTGCAAAGCCAACTCAACAAGCCAACAATGTAAAATACTTTCGTATACATTTTTTTAAATTTTTTGGCACCGAATTAAAGATCTCTATTAGTAGTTTAATTTGGTGACAAAGAAAATAATTTTTTTTGCGCGAAAGTACTTTATTTTTTTATCCGAAAGATATTGCAAAGTTGCTCAACAAGCCAAAAATGTAAAATACGGCCCAGATCTATCCCACTGGGTAACGCAAATGCTCTGTGCAATGTTCATACATGCGGAAAATCTTTCTATGGAGAACATTGCCCAAAACAAACGGACCATTAACCCAAATATTGCAAACCACTTTGCACACGACTGGTACGACCACCAAAACAGCAGGACTCTCCCTCCCTCCCTCTCTCTCTCAAGCTTCCACTCTTCTTCTTCGGCATCTCATGAAGCTATATCTAAACTTGCTCTCAAATTCTCACAACTATCGTCAGACGACTGCCAATGTAAATCTTATAAATTCGTATTCTTCCACGATCTGATCTCACAGTTGCTGAATTTTGGATTTCCCACAATTCAATGGAATGGTTTTTTTGGTGAATAAAAAGTATGCATTCTACCTCTACCTATTCGAAGAAACGAAAAAGACGCATTCACAAATCGTTTTGTGCAATCTATAGCGTGGGATAAAAACTGCCTCTCATCCTTCTCTTCTCTCATTATGATCTGTTTCATAGTCGAATATCTGGTGTGGAAAATTGAAGGCACAAATACCTTCTTCTATCAGATTGTTTGGCCCAAACGGAGCATGTACCCTTCTCTTCACCTCAAAAAAAAAAAAACTGAGATTTCTAGTGCTTACCATTTGCAGAATGTTCCATTCCACTTATTTTGAGCATCCCTTGACTAATATATTCAAAATATGGTCAATTACTTCATCTACGTACACAGCAGAATGTTCAGTCATTTAGCTTGACTAATATATTCAAAATATGGACAATTTTTTTGTATTGAAGTCAAACGGTAAAAACTCAGGTTTCGTATTTGCTACCATGTAAAGTTTACTACCAAAGCATGGAATTAATGTCCAAATTCTTACCATTTGGGGGATCGATAATCAACCTTTTCGACACTTCTTGAGCATCCCGATGTAACTGAGCTACTTCACTTATTGGATGCATGCACCCCACAGAAGATTGGAAATGCAAAAAGTTGTGATTATTATAATTCAGAACATTAGCGAACCGTGAATTTGAAGCTTCATGAAAAAATAAACATCAAAGCCCTGATTTTTATTCAGCCTACTAATAAACGTTTTGTCACTCAAGTCTCCATAGCATGTTAAGGGCACTTCGATGACTGCTTACCATTTGGTGGGTCATTTTCCACATTTTGAGCATCCTCATGGAGCTGAAATCTTTCATACACTGAATGTATATTAATGGTTTCATCTTAATATACACAAAAGAGAAATTTTTTTTTTTATGGACAAATTGCATAAATTCATGCTTAGCTAAATCTATACATATTAGAATCGTGCCAATTTAGTCTTCTTAGGCTGGAAATTATAAAATCACTTATTGGATGCATTTTTTTTATTTTATCATGGATTCCCTTTGATGTATACAAAGACGAAGCCTGGAAAAAGAATTTAAGGATCCAAAGCAAGTATGGTAAATAAAAAAATAACACTACAACAAATCTGGGAATTCCCAGCGTTTTTCAAACCCCGGGAAAGGTACCCTAAACGCTGGAAAAAGTCATTTCCGGCATTTATCCTGGCGTTTGAACAAGTGTGCCCGATACCGCTGTCGGGAATGCTTCCCGGCGTTTTCGCGTTTGGCAAAACCCCGGGAATGATTTTCCGGCAAACTAAAATCCGGCGCCGGTGACCCCAATGCCAACGTTTTCAAACGCCGGGAATATTACCAGCGTTTGTAAAAACCTTGGGAATGGTTGTAGTAAACGCGGGAAAATTTTAAAATTTGTGCCCATTTCCGGGGTTTAACAAACGCCGGGAATATTACCGGCATTTACAAACCCTGGGGATGGCTGTAATGAACGTTGGAAATCTTGACAATGTTAATCCATTTCCAGGGTTTAACAAACGCTGGGAATATTACCGGCGTTTAAAAAACCCCAGGGATGGCTGTAATGAACGCTGGAAATCTTGACAATGTTATCCCATTCCTAGGGTTTAACAAACGCCGGAAATTATTTTTCCCACTAGGAATTTTTTTTATTTTCCTTAATTATTCTCTTATTTAGCCAACAATTTTTATCCAATACAATATACATTGCATTAAAACATCTCAAATACATTCACATAAGTTCACAAATAGCCAAATACGTTCCGACATATTCAATACCACCATAGAGTCAACTCATAAATAGTTCTCAAAAGCCATTACACATTGTGTAATTTTTCCAAAATGAAGACACCAAACATAAGATACGAACGTAAACCCTACGTCAAGTACCACCTAGTTGCTACGGAGATCTTCAACGTGGATAAACCTGAAATCAAACAACACGACCAAATTTAGAGTACATCAAGTATATTAAGAAGTTCAAAAGGTCTAAAATTTTATGCATACCTTTGATTGTCAACAATTACTTTGAATTAAGAAACTCAATTAGATCCTTTCTGCACTTTTCTTTTCTTTTTTGAGATTGACTGAAATGAAGAGGAAACTTAAAGTCAAGACAACTAATAACATACATTGCAACTAGCAAATGCACCATAAAATTGCACTTATGCACTGTTTACCAAATGGAAAAAACCAAAGTCTGATGTAAAAATGATAACAATATTACGGAGTATCTCAAAATGCATTGGACAAGTGAAGAATGGTAGTTGAAACAGGGTACTGCATTGCTCCATAGTTTTGATAGTTAGTTGAATCAATGAGTTTGGCTGGAAGAAAAATATTTAATTGCTGTAAATATTTAATTGCCGAGCAAGAGTTGTATCCAGGGGAAGAGTAAACAAATCCAACAAGTGGTGTGATATAATATAATGTTAATCTTAGTGGAGGAAATAAACGTGTTTTTTTCCGATTGGGCCGAAAACCCGACTTGATCTGTCAGCAAACGAATAAAGTGAAGATTTTATCTGTTGGCAAACGAATAGTAAGTGAATCGCATGAATCCTACGATTCACCGATTCCTATTGCGATTCTGCGATTCCTACTGCGACAACTTGCCATCTGCGATTCTAGGAACCAGTTCGAATCATTTACTGTACGAATCGAACCGAATCGTATGATTATTATCATGAATTGTACCATTTCGACAACCTAGCTCTAGACAACTCTAGAAAGAACTTAAGTGAGCAATGAACAGAGAGCCAAATACTCTGCAGTCAAATTTGGCCACTCCAATTAACATAAAAGTAAGGCAAAAGTTTAATCTAGTTCCACAGACGGCCATCGTATAGGAGAAAAAGGAGAACACTGCAATTTCTTTCACCTATGGTTTCAGACACATCCCATTCAGAAGTTTCCATGATTACAACTTAGTGATATAGTAATAATTATGCGTGTAACACGTGAGAAACAATAGCCCTGAAAGTGAAATTTCACAGATCACAGCAAATGATCAAATTCACAAGCATGCATAAGGAGACACAAGAAGACAGATTACTCTTTGGCTATGTTTGTATTAAGGATTTGGTGGAGGAAAACAAAAGGCAAAGGGAAAAGTAGATGGATCTGATGGTCTGGGACTTTGGATTCATACGTTACCTTTCTATTCGCTCCCCAAATCCCTCCCTAAAATCCTTTCTATTCTAGTCATTCCACACAATATTAGTAAGATTTACTGAGAGTTTTGATGTAAGTATGTCAGAATTTTTTGTGGCTTGCCTACCGAAAAAATGCAACACACCCTCTTTTTCTTGGTCACTCTGATCCACTAATTTTCAGTAGTGACAAGCTCAGCTGCATATTACTCAAAACTAAACTTGCTCTGACTGGCCTACCGAAATTAAAGGAGTGGGAAACGGAAGAAATAAGTGGTTAGCTTTTGCATAACCATGTAACGTATTGGCAGGTTCTCCAAAAATATACATGATAGTCATTAATACACACGCACATGTACACTAAGTTTATGCCATGCATTGTCTACCAGCTGCACCCCAAGTCCAAACTTTATGCCATGCATTGTCTACTGAAAGCCAAAGCAAGAGAGTATTCTTTTATCAAGCTGGCAGACCCTATCGATGCAGCCAAGTTTTTCCATGGGAAAACTTCTATCCAGAATTGCAGATGCAGGGTTACTAAGTTGCAACTCATAATAGCAACATGTGCTTGAAACTTGGAAGCAACTATGCAATTAACCAAGTATTTCACCCAAACCATAGTGGTTTCAAACTTGTTTAGCAAACTCATTTAGTCTATCAGCAATGAAAATGAAAGAAAGATCAATAGGAAATAGTTGACTTGCCTGAAATCTTTCTGCAGCTTGAGGCTCGTTAGGATTTTTATCAGGATGAACTTGTCTGGCCTGTTCAAATAGTACAAAGAATTCCGTTACCCTTGTGACCTATGAAGCGCCGAAACTTCTAGAGATCGCCGTGCCCACGTGTCGGACACAGGGACACGCGTGTCCCATGCGGGGACACGTATTGGACACGCCACATGGCGTGTCCCTTGCATTTAATTCTGATGCACTTCAACGCATACCTTGCAGGCAAGCTTCTCCAGCTTTTGTCGCTCAATTTTCTGCAACAGCACAAATATATTTTAGGAGTTCTCCTCAGATTTTAGGAATTGTCGCCACCATATTAAACACCAGACACATGAAAAGGAAGCAGATTTCTAGTTAATGCATTTCATACCCAGATTGCCCAAGTTACTAATTTCATGCCCAGGTGCATCAAACATGTCATGCAAACAACTACTGCATGGGCTCAAGCCCATCCATCAGTGGCTCAGAAATGCTTCATCACTACCATTAAATTAATAAAACCAAGGTATATAACTGCTAACAGCCCAGATTTCAATTCAAAAATTTATAACAAGCATGTGTTAACATGTTCCAATTCCAATCATGGGTTAGCAGGGTGCCAATTACAATTAAAACCTAAAAGAGAGACAACGGCCCAACTTGGAACGGGCCAGACTGGACTTGAAAACACATCAAATTCAGCTTGATAAAATTGTAATTTTTGAAAGGAAGAAGAACTTTCATTGCAATGAGCTCTGATTCAGCTTGACAAAATTACAGAGATCAAGGGCAATGAGCTCTGATTCAGCATGTGTTAACAATAGATTCTCGGAATAGGTTGGCTCTGAAGACACGTACTAAGTCCTTTCCAAGAAAATTTGTGTCTTGGTTAGACATGATTTGCGAGGAAGGAGGAAGCAAATTAAGGAAATTCTGGTCAGCTGCTGGTGCATAAAGTTTTCTCAGCTTCAAAAAGATGCATTAAAGGGGTTGATCCTTGGATAAAAGATTGGAAGAAAACACAGTCACTCCTAGCTACAGTAAGTAAAGTCTCTCTAAAAGAAGCAATACCCAGCATGAAAAAGAAACTTATGCAAATTTGTTCCGCAAATTCATAAACCCTTCAACAATCCCATTCCATAACAGCCAACAACACCAGTGGCAATTCCCCTCTCAGGTACTTTCCGACCTCTTATGCCCATGGGCTGGCAATCAATTATTAACTATCCACGTCTTATTGTCGCCTTCCAGCTTTTAGCATACAAGGTGTAAGAAAAAGTGTTTTTTTTTTAGAAGACAAGGAGATGCACGATTTCACAGGATGAAATAGAATCAGGAAAGGTCATAATGAATCTGAACGTTTCACTTAACAAGTAAATGTATAAGTTAGTGCAAAGTTGAATCAGTAAGTGGAGTTGTTGCAGTTGTTAAAGAAATAAAATGTGATGTTCCACTTCAGCATCAAGTAATAGATTTCTTAAGGCAAATGCTGAAATAACATTTGGATAGTCTCCCTTTGGTCATCGGGTTTAATCTTAATGATTTAATCTTATTGTCAAGAAATACACTACCAGAATGGAACACAATCCCCACTGTGAATGGAACACTAACTTAATGTCAAGAAATACACTACCAGAATGGAACACTACCACAAGTGTAATCGATATGCCCAATCTAACACGTTCGATGAGAGAACAAGATACACTACCAGAGTGGAACACAAAATGCCCCAATATCTTTGAATGAATCAACACAGAAGCCCTAATAGCCAATATATTGGAATGAATCAACACAAAACCCTAGAATACCCAGTAAACCCTTGTATTTGGGCAAGAATTAAGGGGGAAAATCAAAATCAAACCCGGTGAGGACCCTCCGAACTGGCTGATTGCTTCTACCGGTGCAATATGTCGAAATAAGCTTTGATTTCTTGTTCGACAGCTGAATGAGGGAGAAGAACGAAGAAAATCGATAGATTAGTAAGGAAATAGAAGTCGATCGATCGGATAGTAGGAGATGAACAGAACGAAGAACAAACCTGCAACTTAAACCCTAGAATACAAGAAATCAATCCATAGAGGTGATTTGCACAACTAGAGAAACATTGCTCCAGTTCTCACCAAATGATCGAAAAATGTAGCGCCAATATTTTTGGTGGAACCGATTCGAAAATCACCACATAAAGAAAATAAAAAATCAGATTGAAATGCTAGAGGGTACCTCACAAACGTTGAGATTGAACCCAGAAAGCATAGTGCTAGACCTGAAACCCTCAAAATCGCAGTGACAAACCAACCCCCAAACTTGTTATTCGGACCGAATACGAATCGCACGGGCCAATAACCCTAGATCGGAGAGTAGAAGCCACAGTCCTGAGAACCCCTGAACAATTTCGCGCTGATCACACTTGGAAACTCCATAGACCCTGAAAATGGAGCTCGAATCAGAGAAAACCCCCAAACATGCAGACCGAGGGAAACCCGAAATTGACTAACCTATGTTGATGAAGGTATGCGAGAGAGAGAGAGAGAGAGAGAGAGAGAGAGACGAAGTGAAATAAACCTAGGGTTTCTATCGTGTGAAGGTGGGAGCGTGTGAAGAGGATAGGGATCCATCGCGGCTTTGGGCTTCAAAACTACGCTTCTTTTTTCAACCACGCTTGGGAATACAAAGCGAGATTAAAGAGAAACTACAATCACACAGTTTTTTCCTCTCCGGTATAGAACTCACATACCATCTCACTTTACTAATAAAAGCGAGATTGAAAATAACCTCTCAATTTCTTTATCACACTTTTGTTAAAAGTGTGATCTTTATGTATTATTGTAGTAGTGTTACGAGTTGCAAAGTGCATCTTTACAATGCTAACCTTTTCATTAAAAGCACGAGTCAACTCAGCAAGAGCTTGCACGCGAGCTTCCTTTGCTGTTTGTTGATTATTCCCAGTTTCACTAGGTCCACTCTTAGCTTGCGAATTAGGATTTGTTGGAGAACCCTGGCAGACATTAAAAAGCAAGAAACTGTAAAGACTCGCTAGAAGTTGTCTAAAACTTTTTGGTATCTCATGCACTTACAGAATCAAGAGACTTACTAGTTTACTGTATGCAATTTTCTATAGATGGGATATCGGGATCACACATGGGCCATCTTTTGGGTCCTTATTAGTTTACTGTATGCAATTTCATTTAGGCCTAACATAGGTATGTAATCACTTCTAAGAATTAAGTTCTAAACCTAGGAGAATAAAAAGAACCAACAGTCTAACTTGTTTATCCATAAATTGGATCTCCACACAAAGTTTGTGAAACTTTGTTCAACCAGGCGTTGGCGGTTACTTTCTAGATGGGATCAAGAGACTTCCTTTGACTGTTTGACCTTTCTTCTTCTCTTCCAAAATAATAGTCTACTGAAAAAACTATAGCAAAGTAACATTCAGCTCCACCCCAACAAAATAAAATACACAAAATGAGAAAATTAAGTAAAATAGAGTAGGTGAAAATAAGACACCCATGATTTCTCGTCAGTTATTAATTCTCATTTGGGAGTGGCAGGAGATATCACTCAAGTCTCAAGCTAAAAATTGATGGTTAACTTGCAATAATGGAGGTTTTCGTAGTCACCCCTAGGTGTCACAAATCTGCTAGAACAAAAATGGTCACCTATTTATGACCATAGGGAAACAGACAAGGTCATGGCTCGTGATCGTTTAACACATTACATCCTATACCTTCAACGTCACAGAAATGGGGCAAGCACAATCTATTGCCAACTGATATGGACTTAAGCATAGACACGGGCTTGTGAAGAAGAGCTAATTCCAAAACTGCTTTGCATTTAAAGAAGCTCATTTCCTGCTCGGCCTTGTTTCAGGTTTAAGACAATTTTATGACATTTTGAAAATATATTGAAGTACATGCATATCTAAGCTTTACTTTCAAACAGTGGGTTAGAGAATTGCCCATGAACCTTGCTGCACCACCATGTTGGCATTTGAAACAAATTTATTACGCTCAAGTATTTACAACTCGGTGCATCAAAGTCATAGCATGTTCTAGCCCAACACTCTCCACTCCTGTGAATATGGGGCAGAATTTTAATAGACAACAGGTTTTTAGACCACTTTTTAGGTCAACGGAATTATTTTAACAGATTATTACAAAGTTTTAAATTGACGCCACATCCTATTTTTTTCTTCTCCTATTCTCAGGAGAATAGGCAACTGCAATAGAAAAAAAACAACCACCAACCGATAGGCACAACCGAGGTATGAATATGGTAAACGAGCACTTCATAGTTCATACATAAACTCCTTAACAATCAACTAGGAAGTCTAGAAAACATCAGCACAGGGAGTTTTCAATATGAGCACCTGTATTGATATTTCCACAATTCACTAAAAGGATTTTAATTTCCTTAGAAGCTTTTATTTGTTTAAACAACCTGTTTGCACCTTCTACAAGTTAACTCCCCACAGGGAAAGTGGTCACACTAAATATCGAAGAGAAGCAATATACTATTGCCAGGTGGTCCTCAGCATTAAGACGGGCAAATAATATCAACCACAAACATGTGCCTGTCTGATAAGATAAATAGAAGTGGCCCCGGGTCTAAAAAGTATAATCCTAGAACGAGATTATAAGCACAAAAGAAAATAATTTCTTTATCCAAATTGCTGGTCCATCTTTATATTTTGGATTCTCCGCAATTATAAGTCTTCTTCAGAAAGCCGAAGTATAAAAATTGCAAGTTTTCCAAAAGCATCCTTTAGTATAATAAGGGTCACGCCGAGTGTCTACAGGACACAATATAAAAGAAGATAAATTTTAGACTTACATCATACAAAAAAAGCTTACCTTGGAGATGATATCACTATCAAGTAACTTTGAAGCAGATAAAGACAACTGCAATACAAATTTGAAACACATCATCACATAGTGCACGATTTCATAAAAAAGATGGATTCTACAAAACATGAAAGACAAAAGCAGATGGCAGCACACGTGCCTTGAACAAACTATACTATGAAGTTTTATCCCAAAACGAAAAAAGGAAAGAAAAAAAAAATGGAGTTCAGTATCAGCATCAAAACTATTGGACTCATCTGATGCACTAGGTTCTCACTTTTGGCTTTCATGTTTTCAGTTAAGTTTCAAAATATTATTGTCCTCTCTGACTAGGATAATCAGTGAACTCCCTTGTCCGGTCAAAAATAGACTAATGGGTGGGTTTTGTGGGTGGTTCAGATTTTCTGAGAGAGAGAGATAGAAGAGGGTTTTGTTCGTGAGAGAGAGAACAAGAGGGTTTCAGATTGAGTGAGAGAGAGAGAGAGAGAGAGTAGGTCGACTGAAGATGGTGGGTGCATTCTCGAGTGAAGATGGTGTTAGGGTTTTGTTCGTGTGAGAGAGAGAGAGATACCAGGGTTTGATTGATGGTGAGATTGCAGGAGAGCAACAGCGGTGGAGGAGATCGCCGGAGAGCAGCTGCGATGGAGGAGATCGCCGGAGAGCAGCAGCGGCGGAGGAGATGGCAGGAGAGAGAGGGCCTTTTCTCTTTGTACGTCTGTCATCTGGGAAGGAGAAGGAAATAAAGATGGAGGGAAAGAAAAGAGGGAGGGAGGGAAATAAAAGGGACCCGTGATTTTTTCCCGGCCCGGAACAAAACATGGACCATTTCCGGGGTTTTTTAAGAAACGCGGGGAAGTAAATGCGGGGAATGCCCCTTTTTGTTGTAGTGTAAGATTCCTTCCAAAGGATTGATACATTCGTACACAGTGCTATGAAAATTATTGTATAGTTTAAAGTGAAACTATTGGGTAAGATAAATTTTAGGACCCATTCTATTTGGATTATTAGAAATTTGATATTTTGTAAGGATACTAAAAAGCTACAACTAAAAAGTTGAGAAGAGCATTGGCCACCCTTGACATCATTCTCCATTTGTCCCTTGCATGAATTTTTTAGTGATTTACTACCATACTACTTTGATATTCAATCTTCTGATTTGTATGTGTTTTTCCAGCAAGTGTACCATCAAATGAGCGTGAATGTCCAAGCATTCATTTTCTGGAAAAGAAAAAAAAACCTTCATTGTAGAGGTAAGTTCCATAGCATTAGTGTTGATATTGGATACACTATATATATTTTTTATTTTTTCCCTGTATATGCTTTTCTGAACTTTCCTCTATGCAAAAGTTATATGCTGCGGCATAATGTATGCTCATCTTTTAAAGAGACCACACAATAAATTGACATGCATGTCACTTGACAAAAGATGCTTCATCAATCATGACAACAAAAAAACCCACTCTATATATCGTGTTGTGTGGGGATCGAAAGATAAACCTTCTAGGTAGCTACTTCTCACCTTGGTGGCTTTCAAAAACGAATTTAGCTAACTGATTACTATGAACCCATCTTCATTAGATATTTTAATGTTTCAGCAGTACGAGTTATGCAAAAACATGAGAACAAATACTGCTAGGGCCATAGGTAAATATAATATAATTCGATAAATGTCGACGAGTTATGCAAATAGTATTGTGTTCATTAGCATATTAATGGTGTCATAGCAAAAAAAGACTCTTAAAGGGAAATTTTCCTTTAGAAGTTGATGCATTTTGCTTGACAATATTTTTTTTTGGTAATGGAAAGTTTCCTTATGATTCTATGAACCGGACTAATCTCTACAGCCTCTCCCACAGCCATTTCCATGCATTTGTGTTAGGTGAGGCGGCTCCAAGAACAAATCTCTGCTGAGGCAAATCGAACATGCAGCCTTGGGGTGGTGAGCCCCGCCGAGGCAAGTCGCTTAACCACTACAATCATATTACTTACAAGTTGTGTGATTTATTTTACAACTAATTCAAGTAGAATACAAAGCCGCAAAAAACAAGTATATTTTTTTTAGGAAATACAGTCTAAAACAAATTTTGATATACACTGTGCATAGCACGGGTTCAATGCTAGTACTCTTCTAAGTAAAGTACGCAACACAGAAACAGGTATTCCGAAAACATACAATCAATCCAGGAAAAAAATGTTCTGACCATCTAGTTTAAGAAAGTCAAAGCAGAGCTTTTGTACCATTTCTATATATATAATTTTTTGAGTTTTTGTACCATTTCAACTCGTTCCTGCTTCGAATATGCCTAATATTCACTTTCTGATATTGGACTTACAATGACAGCAAATGGGCAGCAATAGTAGGGCATATCAGGTGTGCTTACCAAGTATAACTCAATGTGTTTGGGTCAGCTTCTACACACCTTGCCTAATCCCTGGGCCACTAATCCTATCGTCCACTAGAGGGGGCCCAATTAAAGTTGGGGCAAGCCCTGTATAGACTGGCCCCACAAGAATCGATAGCATCTATAAAGCTTTGAATATGAGACTTTAGAAGGAAGCAATCTCTTAAATCCCAGAGCTTGACCACTAACCCCTGGTAGAGCATACCAAGCAGTTTAAAGGAAACTCTTAAACAAAACAAAACATAAAAACAGGCATTCCAGATATATAGCAAAGGTTACAAATCTAGAGTGAGATTATTACCTATAGTATTGTACCTAAATGGTGACCTTTAACGGCCAAACTTCAGATCGACCATAAACGGGCTCCCCATCAATAACTCCTTGCACTCCAACCATGACTGCAACCAAACCTTTACATGTTAAACTTTCAACCACCACTATGACAAGAAAAAACAGGCACACTTCTAAGTGTTAATCTGATAATCTCCAATAGGCAAACATTATCCTTAATTATATTGCAAACAATAGTCTCATAAACAGAATGAAAACAACTCTTATGGTAGTACCTGAAGCCCTGAACAAATTATTTCAGTTCAGTTCCTGTGGTTGTCATTAAGTCTATGCAGAAGCTTCCCATAGGTATGATTATCTACAAGTTTCTTCTCTTGCAACTTCGTCAACAACAACTTGGCATCTCCAACCCTTCGATGCCGGCAAATCTCATCAAGTAATGTCTGATATGTGATCAAATCAGCAGACCTCTGGTACTTGCTCATCTCCCACAAAAGGTTTATTGCCTCGTCAACTTCTCCACCAAGAGCCAAAGCGTTCACAAGGGAGTTATATGATTTACTGCTTGGAACAAACCCTCTCTTCTTCATTTCATTACAGAAATCCCTAGCATTCTGTGTCCTCCCTTGTGCACACAACCCATGAATTAAATAATCAAACGAATACGAGTTTGGCAAACATTTGTAAACCACGCCCATCTGATGAAATATTCTGAGGGCATCATTTACATGAAGTGAAAGGACGTACCCTTTTATCATGAAATTCAATGAGAAAATATCAGGTTCAATACTGTCATTCACCATTTGCTTGAACAGGCATCTAGTGGTATCCATATACATGTGGTTGATGTAAGAGTTGCTTCCCCGACTAAGAAATGCAGAAAATAGAAGATTGTAGGTTCGTATCGTAGGCTTACATTCCACATTCCTGCTATTTCTCATGCACTTGTATATGTTGACAGCCTTGGTTAATTTACGATCTTCTATGAAGAAGTAAATTATCGTATTAAACAAGACTTCCGAACCAATGTGAGAAACATCAAGCACTTTGTTAACAACCTCGTCCATCTCTTGGTACAATTTCGCCACCCCAAGCTTTTTAATTGTAATATGGTAGGTGGAAACATCATGCCTAAATCTATGCTGTTGTGAAGCCCAATTAAACAGTTCCAAGCACACAAGAGGATCTTCTTGTAGAGTTATGACATGGCATAGTTCTTCAGCAGTGAACCTTGGTGAAAGTTGGGATACTGCATGCCTAAATTGGGCTTCATTGAGGACTGGCTTCGATGGAGGTTTTAATCTCCTATTGACTCTTGACCTTAAAGATCGTGACGCGACCCTCAAGGAAGAATGATAAAATGCATGGTGCAAGTATTTGTGGTGGACTGCATTGGAAGTGATTTTGGGACTTGTGTCAAATTGGGTCTGAGTTCGAAGGTCCATAGGCTCAAATAACTTAGTCATGAGATGCAAATGGCGAGAAAAGATAGGACAATCGGAATGAGGAGCCAAAAACAAGAACATTTTGTTAGTAATTATCAACGCAGGAGATACAATGGGATATGGGTCTAAAGACTCTAAACAAACAAGACGATTCATTGCGTAACTTCTACTGATGTAAAGACGAGGCAAGCGGATTCTGCTAACAGATAGCATGTTTTAAAACACACAAAGCAAAATCAAATTCATTGACTACTATCCTCAATCAGTTAAAACTGACAGCAAAGAGTGCAGGGCCGGACCTGGGCAGAAACATTGATTTCAGGGTGAACAGTGTAGACACAAAAAGAACTAAAAGCTCTATTCTTTGCTAGGCTGACTATGTCTTGGGAAACAAACCAATGAAATTGAGCTATCTTGTAGGGTACAGCAACCAATACCAACAAAATGTTGCACAGAACTTTTTCGGACATTGGAACCCTAGTAGCAGAGAGAGAGAGGGAGAGACCTTTGCCGCGTTCGTGCTCGTCTGATTCCCCGCGTTCTCGGTGATGGTGTGTTCGTCGCCAGAGGTGGAGGTGGAGAGGGAGGCGGGAGGCGGAGGGCGGGAGGCGCTGCCGGTGGCGGTGGGTTTCGCGGTGGCGGTGGCGGTGGCGGTCGTCGCTCACCCTTTCTCGGTACAGATTGAACGGAAATGGTTTGAGGTTTTGGAATTTTTAAATTTTGCCTTGTAAAAATATTTTCCACGTCATGACATAGGTTCATGTACCCAAAACGACGTCGTTTTAATTCTGAAAACTCCTGCATATTACAAGGACGATTTCTATCTATATTGACCATAATTTAATGATCCAAGACATTCTTTTTGTAGAAATTATTATAACACATATGATGTACGAATATCTCGTAAATAAAATATATAATAGTACTTAATCTAAATGAATTTCTAGTTCTTAAAATGGATTCGGATACATTGAATCATATCCCCTTCCATATTAACAACTCTTGGGGTACTCTAAGTACGTTTTCTATCTATCCGAATTATATTTTAATAATCTAAGACATTCATATTATAGAACGCAGAAAAATACAAATCATGTAAAAATTTCACATTATTTAAAAATAGATTAGTACTTGATCGGAATGAATTTATGTTCCTTAAAATAGGTTTGGATATACTGAATCAAAACCTGACCGGTTTTACTTAATCTCGTGTTTCCCATAGAAACGACGTCGACGGTGAAACTTATCTCCTTCATTCAGTTAAACAGAATAAACTCCTCCAACCCCAATCCCAACCACACGCCAGCCCAATGACTCCCCACCTCCTAGACTCACCTATCGTACGACGTTCCTCCTCCTCCTCCTCCTCCTTAACCCCCACCACCCGTTTGACGAAATTCCTCAACCTCCCAAAAAACCCATCAACCCCACCACTGTTTCCAATCAAAGCAGCAAAGAGACAAAACCCATCTCGAGGTCTCCAGAAGCAACCCAACAAGGACCTGTCTCAAATTCTGAGAACGGAGGCGGCGATAAATGCCATTGAGAGGAAAGCAAACTCGAACAAGTATAAAAGGCTGTGGCCGAAAGCGGTTTTGGACGCTCTGGACGAGGCGATACGGGAAAATCGGTGGGAGTCTGCTCTCAAGGTTTGTGGGTTTGTGTTTTCGAGTTGTTTTATGTGGGTTTGGTTTGCTTGTTAAGTTTTTAGCGAACCCAAGTTCGAGACCAATGAAAATTTAAATTTGAGGAGCCGAGTTTGAGCCGAGCTGGCCTAGGCTTGAGGTCGAGCACGCACTTGTTCATGAGGCTTAATAATTTGCAAACAGCTTGAGTCCAATGAGCTATGGCCAATTTGAATTTTGTTTTGAGGAATGGTGGAATTTTATAATGGTAAAAGAAGAGAGGAGTAATAAGGAATGGGGAAGCCATCAAGTGCTTTCCAGAAATTGGATTTATTAAATCAACATCAAATTATGAAGGGTTAAAATATAAATGAAATTGAAATGACAAATTTGATTTGCAGATATGATTATTGTCTAAATTGGAAACAAATACCTCCGGTGGATGAATGCCCTAAAGAATCAGTTCAAGTAATGGCCTAATGGGTGTTATTTAGGTTTTGATCTTCTGTTGGAAGAAGGACTGTTGCACAGCTAGGGGAGCTAGCTACTGCTAGATTTGGGATGTTCCAGAAGATTAAGATTTGAAAAAGAGTCAACGTTTTATATCAACCTATCCAATGCCTTCCCTCAAGTGCAATCCCGCATTGCATGTAGAGATGAAATATATATATATATATATATGTATAGAGAGAGAGAGAGAGAGAGAGAGAGAGAGAGAGAGATGCTAATGGATGGACGTGAGACCAACACCTCCAGAAACCTAAGTTCTTATACCATCTTATCACCGACTGGCCCAAAGCCTAACTTTTAGGAAATAGGTGCAACAATGTGGATCAATCTATCCCGTTATCTGCAGTAGTAGAGCAAGAGTTGACGATAGTTGCTATTTAGTTAATTTGGAAATTGGAGTCAGTCAATTGTAGTTAGAGCTGGTAAAGAGGGTAAGTTGAGCTTGTTAGAGGGAGTAGTCTAAATAAGAGACTAGCTGTAAAGAAGGATAAACCAAACCAAACCGAGCCTTATGTCCCAATCAAAGAAAATAAAAGAATTACAGTTTACTGGATTATAAAGAAGGACACTTGAGTATAAATACTGGATATTTCTATGAGAGAATTAACCGTTTACTCCGCTTTTCCCTTCCAAAGTCTGTTTCTTGCGTGCTTTCTTGTAGTAGAGCCTGTATCAAATGGGACCAAACTAGGTTTTGTATTTTCTTTTCAATTTTTTGGTAATTCTTTGTTTGTTTTGATTTTAAGTGAACTGGGTTAGTGACATTGGCATCCTAATTTACGTTGATTTGGAACTTTTTGTTATTGTATGCAAAGAAAGAATGTCAACAATGACTCAACTAAGTTGGTAATTGAGAGGGAGACAAATTGGCAAAAACATTGGGGCTGTTTGAATTTTTTGTTTTACTGAGGTTAGACTACTAACTAGTTGTCAGATATAACTTATAAGAATGTAGTCGAAAATCAAGGGAAGAAAATAAGGGCTTTGTTTGGGATATGGACAGTGAGCTTCAGTCTTTCTGTATTGTTGCTTCTGTTGTGATTAATTACAGGACTTCCAAATTTTTTATGACAAATTTGTTTCCCTTGAGTTTGTTTCGTATGAATATTTAGAAGTAAATTTATGATAACAAATTGAATCTTTGCAAAATTTCGTTTCATAGCTATCACGCATGACAAGTTGATTTAATTTATCCTGTAAGTACTAAATGAGCTCTTCATGATTCCATCATTTTCTTGAAACATATACGGTTATCCCTTTTATAGATCTTCGATCTTCTTCGTAAGCAACATTGGTACGAGCCGAGATGCCAAACATACACAAAGCTGTTGGTGATGCTCGGCAAGTGCAGGCAACCAAAACAAGCAAGCTTGCTTTTTGAGCTTATACGGTCTGATGGGCTCCAACCCACTGTGGACGTCTACACTGCACTTGTGAGTGCATATGGCCTCAGTGGTCTCCTTGATGAGGCATTTCACACTCTTGATCTTATGAAGTCAGTCTCTGATTGCAAACCAGATGTATATACCTATTCCATTCTTAGCAACTGTTGCATGAAATTCCGTAGTTTTGATTTACTCAAAGGCTTACTCGCTGAGATGTCATACTTTGGAGTTGAATGCACTGCAGTTATGTACAACACGATAATTGATGGATATGGTAAGGCCAAACTGTTTGAACTAATGGAGAACTCGTTGATGGACATGATTGAAAGTGACGCATGCAATCCGGATGTTTTCACCCTAAATTCTTTCATTGGAGCATGTGGGTATCGTGGGAAGATTGAGGAAATGGAAAAGTGGTTTGATGAATTTCAGATAATGGGAATAAGACCTGACGTAAAGACATTTAACATTCTGATTAAATCATATGGTAAGGCTGGCATGTACGAGAAGATGGGTTCTGTTTTGGAGTTTATGACGAAAAGATTCTTCTCCCCAACAGTTGTCACTTTTAATATAGTTATTGAGGTGTTTGGGAAGTCTGGAAATATTGAGAAGATGGAAGAATTCTTTCTGAAAATGAAGCATTAAGGAATGAAGCCCACCGCTGTTACTTACTGCACCCTTGTTAGTGCATACAGCAAATCTGGGCTCTTGCATAGAATTGATTCAGTCATGAGGCAAGTAGAGAACTCTGATGTAGTTCTTGATACGACATTTTTCAATTGCCTCCTCAGTGCCTATGGTCAGGCTGGTGAGATTAAAAGGATGGGTGAGTTATTATTGGCGATGAAGGAGAGAAATTGTAAGATGGACAAAATCACTTTAGCTACGTTGATGCAAGCGTACAAAAAACAAGGCATGATTGAGGCTGCAGAAGAGCTGAGGATAAGATGATTTCTGAAGAGGACAATTCAGGTATGCTTCATAATTGTTTCTACTTAGGTAGTGAAACATGATGTTCTCCACGGGTATCATTCTCTTTGTTTTAGTTTTATTAAATCTGAAAATTCTGGTCTAGAATAGTTTTAAATCTGAAAATTCTTGTCTTGAATTTTTAGTAAGAATGAAGTTGATCGGATGCTAACATGAAGGGGGGTAACATGAAGAAAGGGAGAATACCGACCCTACATGTGCGAATATCTACCACTTCCTAAAGCAGGTACCAAGTAATGCTTGTTTTGCTGCATTCCAAAGGTTATAAATTATTGCACTTGTTGTTAAGTAAACACACTTCTCCCTATTTAGTAACTCATACAAGACCTTTAATTTGATGCATGATGAGCATGTCATGTGACTTTCCTCCGAAGCTTTGTTCATAGAGCTCTTTCGCAATCACCGTGGCTTTTGTTCAGAATTTGACTGAATTCAGAAGGGACTAAAAGAAGGTTTTCTAATTTTTGTGACCTATCTGTATTTTCATCTTCTAGAGCTTAGGACTAACTTTATAGAATTACTTAGATTTGGACTAAATAAGAACAGTCCTGTTAACCAAAGCCCGATGGGCTGTGACTGATACGCATAAGATTCTAAAAAGGTTGAAGTTCGGTACACAATTAGCAGATATCATTGCACACCCGTTGATACCAACACACTTTCATGGATATTAATGATATTTTACACACTTTCCCAGGCCCTAAGGGCAGTCACTAGCATTTTCCCTATGCTTTTTAAGTTAACTGGTTGTTTTCTGTCTAGCCTTTCCTATTCTAGACTTTCTACAAGGAGGTTCCCATAGAATAAATATCTATGACAACCCATACTAGTATCACACCCGCGGTAGCAGAAGACCTGCTTCCTGCTGGCTTTGTTTCAGTGATAATAGAACTTCACAGATGCTGGTGTTTGATGCTGTCCAAGTTTAATATGTTCACCTTTCTTCCTTGTTTTCGATGTCTTTCTATTTTCTGAACAATCTCCCTTTGCCTTGATTTGTTTAATGGGTTTTGAAGTTGCATATACATTTGAGTACCGTGTTGCCAAATGCAGTTTCAGAAATGTTTCAAGCCTGAGATATCTCTTATCGCTGCTCTTCTTTGTGGCATTTTGTTCCCCTCGAGTTCATTTCTAACCAAAAGAAAGAATGAAGAGTCAATATTGGGAGTTTTTACACTTGTGAGTCCAAATAACTAGAAGCCTTTTTATATCACAAGAGTGCTCCTCTGCAAGTCCTTGTGTTCCTTCAGTGTTCCAGCTGTTTTCTAATGAAAAGGAGTAAGCATCCAGTATTGTTGCCTTTGCTCTCGTCTTTTGTACTGAGAACTACATCATGAAAAGGGAAATTATAAAATGACTAGGTGCTGATTCACAGAATCTGTTCCTGTATTCAGTTTCTGGCTTTTCGGTGTGGATTACAGAATATCTGTTCCTATAGTTAATTAATTAGTTTCTACCTTTTTCGTCTGCATTATTCTTGGATGTTACCATCTGTGCTGGAAAATCAAACATATTTGTGATTTGGAAGCTTTTACCAAAAAGGAATTCTTTTGTATAACGGAGGAAACAGATACAAGAAAAAAAAAAGTGGCATTGTTTGTCTTCTTACCCTCTTGTTCTGGAGCCTGACCGTAAATTCAAGGCAAAAGCCGTTCATATGTAGTATAGCTGTTTGGTCGTACATGAAGCAACTATTGGCATAGTGGGAGACTGTTGGGGTGTTTAATCCTGTAAGGTAGCTTCATGACAGAAGCCTGAGATGGTAGAAGGAAATCTCTCACATTCCATAGTTTACAACACTACAAATTACTTGCACGGAACTCCTTTCTGAACTTCCATTGGATTTTTCTTTTCCTAAAGAATAATTTATCTGTTTCTAGTTTGATTATGTAATTCACTTACTGGTACTGCTTTTTAATAGGACTGTTACTCTCTCTCTTTACCTCCTCTTGATGTCTTTTGCTTAAAATACTCGAATCTCATTTCTGCTTTCATGTATCTGAAACAGGGAAAACTGCTTGTTTCTTGAGCCTGTCTATGAAGCTGTATCTGGTGCAAAAAAAAAAAAATGTACGTAATTTATCAAGGACAGAATTACAACTTGTTCTTGCATGGATATTGCAACTGAACTACAGAAGAAACAAGGTAGTTACATTGCCCCCCTATTCTTGTTTGTTTTTTTCCAACCAACTTATTTAAATTTATCTGTAATGAAAGATCTCAAACTATGGATTCTTACAGAGTGCGTCTCTTACGTTCCCTTGCCATGGAAAGACTCTGAGGAACATCCAGTTTGCTTCGGGCAACTTGACGGTAATTATCTTCAGCTCTCCAACACTCTTTTAGCCTCTTACCCTAGGTAGGTTTATCTATGAAGAGAACCATTATCCAACTAGGAAAATCTGTAGAGTTCTGGCAATCTGCCGCCATTGTTCAAGATACCTCTATGCGGATTGTAAAATTACTACTCCTTTTAAAGGAAACCTCTCCCTGCTTGACTCTCTTTTCTATTTTTTTTTCCTTTCTCATTGCCATTTTCTTGAACTAAGAATATTGGTATGTTACTTTACCTTTTGGTCAATTTGTTTCTTGCGACAGACCTGGTCTTTTATGCATTGCATAACTGTGCCGTTAAACCATTGTGTTGTCTTGATTCATAGTAGGGAAATGATAATGCCAAAATTGTTTTTGTTAATGCCAAAATTTTAGTGCATAGAGTGACTTGTAGCTTATGTATTGTACAAGTGCATACAAGCGTTTTATGCACTATATGTTTTCGTAATAACAATAACCTTCACAAGATTGCGGATTTTTATCATACCAAGTCCGAAAAACGTGCTTTAGTAATTTGAAAAATGAAGATAGTTCCGTCAGTTCTTGAAGCAATCATATGAGAAGTGACTGGAAGTACTACAGCCTGCCAAAATTGCTATTCACATTGAAAATAAAAACTCTCTTAAGTGCTCCCAGAAGCTCTAGGGTCCTCCCAGTGTCCCCACCACACCTTGGCATGGAATTCAAGAACACAGAATAACCTGTAACACCCTGTCTTTTATGATTAGATATCTAGATATTAATTTCATTTGGGTTATATAATTTATTTATTTATTTATTTTTGAAAAGTACTGTAACAATTTTTTGTCTTCAACAATGACAGTCACATTTTGTCTTGTGGCATGATAGTAATTTTGATGATATTTGGTTGGTTTTGGTAAATTATTCATATCAGCCGAATTATAGAGATAATAAGAGGATATGCTTTACTAACTTATTCCTTTTTAATGCTATTTATCTTTAGAGATTTGTTTTGGTGGTGTGGCTATAATTGTGGGAGTTCAGGATAGTGGTGAGTTGAGAATATTTAAGTAACCTGTTTATATGGATAAGTTAGGGTTTTATTTCAAGAGAAAATATTAAGAACTGTGAGAGGAATGTAGGAAACCGTTTGCAGCGGCCACGACTGTTCGGAGGGGTTCCATCGCCTTGGTAATATTTATAGATTCAATCCCTTTAATTGCTTCTTTTCTTCCTTCTCTCTTCCTTTACTGTTTTGTACGTATTTTCTTGGGTCACTGAGTTTGAATCGGTGGGTATCCGTGGCGTCCCTTGCTGGTTTCTCACTGTTGTCTAATCTTTTTGGGTTTTGTGTCCTCGGCAACAGATATGGATTCGTTCGGGTAGAGTTTTCCTGTGAGGTTGTAAAGGACTCGTGTTTTTGCGCATTAGAGTATTGATTGGTGGGGTTTTGGCCGTAGGTGGCTCATGATCATGGGATTGATTCATGACAATCGCTTTGGGTGTGCTCGGAGTAGTGGAAACAGTTATGTGCATAGTTATTTAAAAAGGTAAAATCTATAGGTTTTTGGGAAGGTTGTTAGCATGGTGGTTCATGGGGTGAACAGATTACTTCGAGTAATTGGAGATTAGAGTTTGGGTTTATGGGAGTTGACTGGTGACTTGGGGTTGGTTCTAGCTTAGTTTAGTTAATTATTTTTCCAGCATAGGTCATAAATGTTATAGTGTTACTTAGATACTAGAGAGTAATTACTCATGCTTTGTATTTTGTTCAGGTCAGCCCCATTTTCGGTCATTCATTTGCATTATCTTTCGGCCAGGTGAGTAGTTAAGCATGTTACGTACTTTCAAAACTTCCTTGTGTCCCTCAAGTGATACTGTGAAAATTTTAGAATTTGTTAATTGGAAAAACTAATTATTTATATTTGGTTCTTTAAATTAGCAAGCGATAAAAGTGTTCTCTTTGGTGAGAACTTCATGGATATTATTGGGAACTTCTATTATTGGAAGTCCAGGGAAATTATTCCTTTGTGTAGGTGACCCTGGTCATTAGGGAAGAGACCCGGGTTAGGCCGGTGACCCTTTTGCTCAACGGCTGTCTTTTCGCCGGATTCGACTTAGGGAAGAGTACCACGGGCTGCCAACACCTGGTGACTCTAAGTTCGATATTGGATCCAATCTTGAGATAATTATTTTGCTGGCCATGGTACTATTGGTTGTGGTTCCCCATTGTTATTGGATATCATCTCGTGATCACCATTAAGATTTATTATTGTTTTATGGTACATCGTGAATGCCAAATTATGTTTACATGGAAATCTATTTTTATCTCTGCTTTAGAACTTTATTTAATATACATGCTTTGCTATTCATTGAGCTTGTCAGCTGACGGATTTATTCCAACATCATTTTCAGGCAAATAAAATCGATAGGTGAGGACTCTTGGTGGCATCTTGGGGATTTATTGTGTCAACCTCCATAGGATGTTACATTCTGGTTTTGTAGTTATATTAACGCTTCCGCATTTTGCTAAAACTTTTGATAGAAATCGAAAATCCTTTTTCTATTGGTGATATATTCTTATCATTACGGTTTATGGGATGGTTGTGCCCTATGGATATGATCTGGGACTTAATTGGCTTTGGTTGATTTGATAAAAAATTAAAAAAGGATAATTTGATGTCCGGTGACATTATTTTATTTTAGGCTGCGTGTTTCACGAGTTGAGGCCTCGTGATTCACGGCCGGTCACTTCTCATTTTGGGGTGTGACATAACCTCTCCTTCAGATTAGTCTTCTTGGGAAGTTTTGGAAATTTTATGTGTCACAAATTGAGAAGAGAAGTTAATTAATACTCCCTGCGATTCTTTTTTATGGTCCAGTATTCAATGTTGATTTGTTTCTTAGTAAATGTACTCCGATTTGAAAAGTAGTGGGGAAAAACTGGTACATTTCTCATTATGCCCTTCCGAGCAGATTTTATTTGATTGTGAGTAAATCTATACACAATTTTCCCTTCTACTGTGAGTTCTACACAATTCCTGGAGAATTTTTCAATGCTGAGCGGGTATCACGTGGCGGTACCTGGCACGCATCTCGGCCGTTCAAAACTTTGTTGGATGGTTTTCCTGAAGAATTTATTGAAAATCCGGACCATTGATTGATGAGATGGACAGCTGTGATGAGGTGCTACTGATACCATGTCAGACACCACGTGGTACCCACTCGGCACTGAAAAATTTCTCCAATTCCTAATAGCGTAAGACAAAATCATTAACTGGAACAGTACTGGAGAACTTAAAAGACAAAATCCCCAATTTTCTAGCATTGGGCAAGAGTTCAATTTGTGTTGGCTGAAAACCAGGAGCTTCTAATGGAGGTGTAAACAATCCAAGTCTGTTCAGCAGTTTGAAACGAAACGAATTGAAGCAATCATGGAATCAATGGACTCGAGAGAAAGCCCTTGAACAGCATCATTCTTCATGTAGAAAAATGTGTACCATATGTGACCTTAACATTTTCGGCTATTGGATGCCGTGAAAATCTTCTCATCTCTCAAGATTTTCACATGATTCAATGATTGAAAATGTACGGGAACACAGGTAAGAAGAAAACCGGGCACAGAAAAGGGTTTTTACACCATATTGAGCATCGTGTTAGGATAGGTACAAACCATTGTGTCGTTACAAGTTGCAACACGGAATAGTTACAAGGGTTTGTGATTATAGCATGAGCGTTTTTGCTTTTCCCGACAAGCCTTTGTTGTGAGCAAAGCCATGAGACTTGAACCCCAAAGTTCTGTTCAACTGGGAAGGATGTCGAAATTCAACCTGAGGTTCTCCGTTCGAGTCCTAGGGCCAGCTGGACGAGCATTTCAGGACTGCGCGAACCATACAAATTGTCGGGAGTGTGAATTTTGAATTCCCTCCGCAGTGTGATTTTTCAACTTATTACCACAGGTGTGGCTTTATTACCACAGGTGTGGCTTTATTACCACAGGTGTGGCTTTGGATGACCGACCCTGTGGCGATGACCAAAATGACCCATGGAGCCAAACTCCAGGGATCACCCACCGTGGCTAGGGTTATGAATCGTGCTATGGGTACCCCAATTGCACCCCACCTTATCGGGGCCGTCCAATGCTTTTTTGGGCGGTCCAAATTTAAAGTGCTTTATGACCGATCATAAAGCACTTTAAAACTGGACCGCCCAAAAAAGCGTTGGACGACCCCGATGAAGTGGGGTGTGTAGGAAAGGTCAGCGCGTAGGATGACGAGGCAGTTGACCAACCAATAATAGCTATCCACGTGGCTCGGTGAGATTCAGCGGACACGTCATCAGTCAACTAAAATGAGGACTGAGGGAAAGCCCCACCGCGAGGAGATGACCTCGCGGAAGGACATAACAGAACTAAAGACATCCAAGCAAGGGATGCCCTGTACAAGGGAAGTGCTACTAAAGAGAAGTTCACCCCTCGCGAGGACCTCCGAGAGGAGGACCAACACGACGGGAAAGAGTGAACACTCACACAAGTACGCGAACCGAGCTCGCGACTGTACCTGACCAAAAGGCAGGGATGGGGAAGTCGATACGAGCTCGAAAGAGGTTTTGGCGCGAGCCAAAGGGGGCTCGCGACCATGCCCAACACAGCGGGAATGGGGGAGAAACAAGTGGCTTGGTGGCTTTAAGGGATTAAGGGTCGCGACGAAGGGAAAACGATGCACTGGCATGGTTTAATGGAAGCTTCCTAACGGCCAGTGACATCACCCACGTCGCCCGAATATACGGAGAGAGCACGTGTCATCATGTTATTGGGGAAATGTCTGCAGCCCCATGATTGGGTGTAGATCCCTATAAATATGAGACATTCATTCATAAATCCCAGAGACAGAGATTGAGAGATTCATTCGTCTAAGGAACACGGAAATCTTAGAGAGAGGAAGTGACTCAGAGCTCTGGAAACAAGGACTCTGTTCTTGCTAGTGCTCGCGAGCACATCTTTCTTCTAAGACTGTGATTCGAGGACGATGATGATCAAAATGGGAATGGACTGAACGTTGCTGCCTTCTCTTTCTGTATACTCGGCTTAATCCTTCGCCCCTTTACACACTCTCTCATTCCCGTTTCAATTGTTAGCTATTGTTTGCCTCTCCAAGTTAATTTATTGACTTAAACCACTAACCGAACCTACATAAGGCGACTCCGCTGGGGAGGCTTTCATAGCTGATGGTTGACACAAGAAGCCGTTTACAAAATCAACGAAGTGGTTCGCAAATTCACAGTTCTTCTTCCCATAATCTTTTAAGTGCCATTGAAACTCTTCGACAAAGAGCAATGGAACGTCAACCCGTGCTAGAAGAAATTCAAGAGATCGATAATACACAAATTCTGGCTGCTAATGCTGAAACTCTCAAGACCATTAGAGATGGACAACAGCAGATGCAAGATGGCCAGACTCAGTTGCTTTTGGCCATAACTCGGCTTACTCAGGCGGTGATGGCTGCCACGGCACCGATGGCTCCACCAGTGCCCCCACCAAATGGTGTAGAGGGAAACCTGGTGGGTCAGCCTCAACAGCTTGACGGAATACCACCTGCAGCACCACCACCAAATGGACATAATCCTATGGCACAAGCAGTACCAGCTCCAGGCATACCAGTTGCTGGGGGTGTTATCCCACAGCCACCAGCATTTCTCACCTTGGCAGATGTCCAAGCCCTGCTACAGCAAGAAAAGGCTAAAGCAACTTTGCCAACTCTGCCTAATCCTGAGATTCAACCACCATATCCTGCTGTGATTATGACCATGCCATATCCAGAAGGATATGTGCCACCCAAATTTGTCAAGTTTGATGGCAAGGAAGGAAGTGCTCAAGAGCATGTCCACCGTTTTATTGAGACCTTGGGCGTCCATTCTCAAGATCCCAATCTTCGATTGAGGGAGTTTTCCAAGTCCCTCACTTCTAGGGCATACACTTGGTATGTCAACCTCGAACCTCACTCTGTAAACACTTGGGAAGAAATGGTGAATCTGTTTTACACCAAATTTTTCCAAGTGGTAGAGAAGATCACTTCACTGAACCTCGTGAACGAAAAGCAGAAGCTGACGGAGGATATCATTGATTTCATCAAACGGTTCCAAGACAAAGCTGTTCAGTGCCACGAGCCAGTTCCAGAAAAACGTCTGGTGGAAATCTGCCTCCTAGGCATGATTAAAGAATACAAGAAGCATTTGATAAATGGAAAGTACCAGACATTTTCTGCTTTGATGGAAGCAGCATTTAATATCCGTGGCACCGTTGACGTGGACGTACCAAAGACCACATGGAAAAACAAAGCCGGTGGGATTGCCACTGTGGCCTCCGCGCAGGCCACAGGGGGGTGATGGCAACCCCAAGAAAATGATCAAGCCTTTCAAAGATTACAAGGACCGAGCACGAGATGCACCTCCATATCCTTGCAGCGTAGAAGAGGTCGTAGATCTCGTTAACGCATGGGTCGCGGATGGGTGCTTGAAACTCCCAGAAATTAATGTGCAGCCTACTCAGCAAGATCAAGCAAACCCGAGATACTGCATCTTTCACAGGAGGGTGCAACACCCTACGAGTGACTGTTGGACACTCAAAGAAATTTTTAAGAAGAAGCAAGACAACAACGAGTTAAGAGTTGGCGTAAACAGAGACGTACGCGAAGACCCTATCCTCAGCACGAGGAAGGGGCCGCGATGGCGGAATGCTATAATGGTGGGTATTACGACTTCATGTACGACATAGAGGATGATGTCGAGGAGGTTTACATGACCTCCTTCTATGACCACATCGAGGAGATTGCAAGCTATGATCAGCCCGTTGTGGAAGTAAGCGAAGAAGAAAGACATCAGATCTTGTCTAAAAGCCACAAGTTCAAAACCTTCTTTGATGGATTGGGATTTACCCCCAACGTGAGAGTGGAAATGACCAAGGCAATATTGGCATTGGCTAACCAAAGCCAGGAGGCATGTGTGGTGGAAGGTGGCTCGGTCGCGAGGACCATCCGCGAAGATTCCAACGCCATCTCCTTCTCAGACGCAGATAGGAGGGTGCCATTTCCCCACAACAGACCTTTGTTTGTCACTGCCTACATTAATGGTGTGGAGCTTAAACGGGCATTTCTGGATGGAGGGGCATCAATCAACATTATGCCCCTCGAGACGATGAAAAAATTAAACATCCCAGAGCCACGAATCATTAAGTCGTTGGTGAGGATAGTTGGCTTTGGAGGAGAGAAGAAACCATCCCTAGGGTACATTGTGCTAGACCTCGCGGTTGGGCCCATTCGTGCACCAACAAAGTTCCACATCATTGAAGGGCCAACCAACTACCACGTAATCTTGGGAAGATCATGGATGCACAAGTATGCAGTGGTCCCATCGAGCTATCATCAGTGCCTTAAGGGCATCTGGGCTGGGAAGAAAATCACTGTACCTGCAACCGAGAGGCCTTTCGAGGTCTGCGAGGCCCACCTTTCTGACGCTGTGTACTTTTCTGAAGTTGAGGAGGCCTGCGAAGCTGTAACCGCGAAGCCCTGTTGGGATAAAAATTCCGAAGTGGGAAAATATCAAAGACGGATCATCAGAACCAGCCCCCGCGAAGCGACCCACAGTGTTCGACAGATTGACCCCTCGCAAAATCACAAAGACTAGCGAAGGAGGGAAAACTGTGTACCATTTATGACGGTGCGAAGGGTCAGTAGGCGTTTATGAAGCTTCTGACCCCCGCGACATCGAAGGAAAAGGAGAAGAGGTGGTGATAATTGATAAACCTGAGCCAGCTCCGGAGTGTATGCAAGATGGGCCAAAACCCCAACCGGAGGAACTTGAAGAAATCGACCTAAGAGATGGAGTAGGCACCGCGAGGCCAGTATTTGTTAGCAAATCTATGGAACCTAACGCTCGAGCTGATTTGGTGGCTCTGCTTCGCAAGTACAGCGATGTGTTTGCTTGGCACTACCACGAGATGCCAGGCTTGGATCCAAAGCTTGTGAGTCACCATCTCGACGTATTTCCAATCTCCAAGCCTGTGAAGCAACCTCAGAGGAAGTACCACCCAGACTTAGAAGAAAAGATCAAGGAAGAAGTGGAAAAGCTCAGGAGTGCAGGATTCATCCGCCCAATCCAATACCCAACATGGTTGTGCAACGTTGTGCCAGTAAAGAAAAAGAACGGTCAAATTAGGGTCTGCGAGGACTTTCGCGACCTTAATAAGGCCTGTCCAAAGGATGAAATGCCATTACCCCACATTGATACCTTGGTTGATATCACTGCCGGCCATGAAATGTTCTCTTTCATGGATGGATTCAGTGGATACAATCAAATTAAAATGGCACCTGAGGACGCAGAGAAGACTGCTTTTAGAACCCCTTTGGGAAATTTTTACTATACAGTGATGCCATTTGGGCTCAAGAACGCGGGCGCAACCTATCAAAGGGCAATGACAACAATCTTCCACGACATGATCCATCATTCTGTAGAAGTCTATGTCGATGACCTGGTCGCGAAGTCAAAATACAGAACGGAGCATCTGCGAGACCTTGAAGGAGTGTTCAAAAGGTGCAGAAAGTTTAACATGAGGATGAACCCCCTTAAATGTGCCTTTGGTGTCACAACTGGAAAATTCTTGGGCTTTTTGGTGCACAGACACGGCATCGATGCAGATGAATCCAAGATCCGCTCTATCTCAACCATGCCCCCTCCCCACTCCCAAAGATCCCTCAAGGGGTTCTTGGGGAAGGTCTCCTATCTAAGAAGGTTTATCCCTGCCCTAGCAGAAATAACTGCACCACTGGGAGATCTGCTGAAAGACAAAGTCAAATTCGAGTGGAAGGATAAGCACCAATTGGCATTCGAGAAAGTCAAGAGTGTCCTGGCCTCACCTCAGACAATGGTCTCTCCACAAAAAGGAAAGCCACTGATCTTATATATCACATCTACCTCGAGGTCAATTGGGGCACTACTTGCCCAGGAAGTGGAAGGAATTGAGAAACCAGTGTACTACATCAGCAGAAAAGTGCAAGGGGCAGAGGAACGCTACACACCAATTGAACGCCATTGCCTAGCACTCGTTTTTACAGCACAGAAGCTTAGGCACTATTTCCTCTCGTTCAAAGTGCAGCTCGTGACCAGAAATGACCCTATACGGTACCTGCTATCTCGTCCTGTTCTTAATGGAAGGGCCGCGAAGTGGTTGCTAACCCTCGCAGAATTCGATATCGAATGCACGGTGCCGCGAGCGATCAAGTGCCAGGCTCTCGCGGACCTGTTGGCCCAATTCCCCAGTGGGGAATGTGAACCACTAGGGGAGTCGATACCGGGAGATGATTTCGAAGCCCTAGCGGCCAGCCATGAACTAGAAAGCTGGACTCTAGGCTTCGATGGGGCAACATGAGGCAATTCAGCTGGGGCAGGTGTCACGTTGCAAAGTGATAGCGGCGCGAAGGAGTACCTAGCATACAAATTGGCATTCCAGTGCTCTAACAATGAAGCTGAATACGAGGCACTTATCCTAGGACTGCTCGCGGCCAGAGAGAAAGGAATTAAAAGACTCAGAATTGTGGGGGATTCAAAACTTATAATCCTGCAAAGTGAGGGCGTCTACGCCCTAAAGGAAGCTAATCTAGCGCCATACAGAGCAACCGTTCAAAGACTCAGGAAGGACTTTGATGATATCAGCATCATCCACAAGCCCATGTCTGAGAACAGGTTTCCTGATGCATTAGCCACTTTGGGTGCTAAGACAGAGTTTGAAGGGGGTACTGTGGCCATAGAAATCACAAGAAAGACCGAGCCCTCATTTGTCAAAGAAAAAGAAAGTTCCAAAGAAAAAGATTGGCGAGACCCCATTAAAACGCAGATCGCGACGGGTAGTGGAGCAATTCCCATGACGGCCCTATCACAATTCACCATCCTAAAAGGGGAGCTGTACTTTCGCGGCCCCCAGGGATGCCTCGCGAGGTGCATCAATGATGCAGAAGCCAAAGAGAAAATGAAGCAAGTGCATGAAGAAACCTGTGGAGAGAATGACATAGCGCTATACAGAAGAATCCAACGTCAAGGATACTACTGGCCTTCGATGAAGGGAGACGCCGCGACCCTGCTCAGGGAATGCCCCAATTGTTCACTTCACGAAATCGAGCATGAATGCAACTTCTCTAGCGAAGAAACAGATTGGAGGCAGAAATACATTGATTTCTTGAAGGAAGGAGCCCTGCCCATGGATCGCGGCGGCATTCGAGAAGTGCAACGATGCGAGAAGAGATTCTTTATCAAAGACGACCAGCTTTACAGAAGGACCCTTGACCATATTCCCCTCAAGTGCTTATCCAACAATGAAGCAGAGGAAGTATTGCACAAGGTGCATGAGATGGAACATCCAGGAGGTAGAAAGCTGTATGAGCAAATCACCCATCTCGGGTACTATTGGCCAAGAATGGAAGGGGATTGCAAAGGCCATGTGAGGAGATGTCACGCCTGCCAAAAGCATGGGGACAAGGTAAATGCTCCCTCCGTCGAGCTACACCATATTCGAGCACCCTACCCTTTTCATACATGGGCAATGGACCTGATCGGTCCCATCCATCCCTCCTCGCGAGGTAACCAGTGGATTCTAGTGGCAACAGAAATTACTACGAAATGGGTAGAGGCAGTGCCTTTGAAGCGTGCAACAGGCGATGTGGTGGCCAACTTCATTAAAGAGAATATCATCTGCAGATTTGGAATCCCTAAGGTTATCCTCTCAGACAATGGCACCCCATTTGTCAACAAACAAGTAAAGAGGTTGCTCGCATCCTACGGCATTACCCAGAAGACTTCGACTCCCCATTACCCTCAAGGAAATGGGCAGGCCGAGGCTACCAACAAGTCCATTGTCAGGATTCTGAGCAAGCACTTGGACGAGAAAGGAGGAGCCTGGGCCGAGCACCTCCCAATTGCTTTGTGGGCTTATAGAACAGCCAAAAGGAAGTCTACGCGAATGAGCCCCTTCAGTCTGGTATATGGAGCAGAGACAGTGTTGCCCACAGAGATAAGTGTGCCTTCTGCACGTCTCGCGCTGTCCACTGAAGTAACTGAAGGGGAGCGAAGGGCTGATCTCGAGGCGTTGGATGAAAGAAGGGAAGTCGCGGCCGAGAATCAAGAAAAGTATTGGCAATCTGTGGCCAAGTACTACAACAAAGGGGTGGTCGCGAGAGAATTCAAGGTGGGGAACCTGGTATGGAAGTCAGTTGCTGGGGTTATGCAAAATCTAAAGCTGCCAAAGTTCACGCCAAAATGGGAAGGCCCCTACGAGGTGATTAAAGCTGCAGAAAGTGGACACTACAGGCTCGCGAGGGTCAGTGACGGATTCCTCACAGGGCCTATCAATGTGAAGTACATCAAGAAATACTACCCATGATATGGGCTAGCTTTGATGAAAGTAGGTCCATTTTGCAACCTTATGTCATTTTCTGTTTATTTCTCTCAAAAGACTTTACTTCTTTGCAATTAAATGTAGCCCTGGGTATTGATCCTCTACCCTTGAGGCAAAGAAATATGGATCGAAGTTATGAATGAAAACACTACCCCTTTTTATCTCGGAAATGTGTTCTATAAATGATATTTCAAAAGATATTCATTGGAGCATACTGAGAATATGATAAAGGAAAATGGTAGAACAAATCAGGCATCCACAGTGATGACCTCGCGGCACAAATGTTGTCAGCACAAGGGGAAATTCCACCCTTCGCGAAGTGAAAAAAGTACAAAAAACAAAGTACTCACTTACGCTTAAGGCCTTTAAATGTTGCAAAGTGAATAGGGACCAAGGAAGTTTCTTCCTTTGGAATGAAGACCCTCGCGACGGCCAATCCCCACAAATGATTGGGAACCGAAGTAAATTCTTTGGAATCACTGACTTTTAGAAGTTGGAAAAACAAAAAGACCTCACGAAGGGAAACCCTAGTATAACCAAATGCCAGGGCCCTCAGAGGAAACAGGTCTGCGAATAAGAGGGGAAACACAAAGCAAATAAGATGTGCACAAGGAAAATTTGCCCTTTGCTGCCCCGCGCGACCATACAAAACAATAACAGCAATGAGTCATAGACAGAGTCCAAAAAGATTCCATTACCATTGATGTTGTAAATACAAAAGTTTGCTTCCCCTACAAGGGAAAGGCTTGCACTTCAAACAAAAAAAAAAAAACAAAGCCTAGCTACTTTACAAGTTTCTGAGAGAACAAATCAGGAGATGGAAGAACAGGCTCTGCATCAGTCAGCGAGGTCTTTGGAACGGCCTCCAGGGCTTTATGATCCTCGAGCAACAGCTTGTGACCCTCTTTCAAGGCAGAGACCTTCTCCTTGGCATCAGCGAGCAATTGTTTGTATTTCTCATACGTCTCTTTTGCCTCAGCAATTTGAGCTTCACTGGCTTGAATCTTGGACAGGCTCGCAAATAACAGCTTCGTAGAGCGAACTTGCTCTAGACGATCGCGTAGCCACTGAAGGTCGAGGCCAAACGTTTCTATATCAGTAATCGAGGAGGTCACGTCCTCATACTTCTCCTCAGAAAAATCCCTCACACTGGTCTCTTGCAGCGATAATACTATCCCGCCGAGAATGTCGAGGAGTGAGCCACCCACGAGGCGGCTGGCAGAGAAATTTGCAAAGGTAAGGGGAAAGTGCCCCTGTATGGCGCGAAGGATAGGGGCATTGCAAGTCCAAACGCTCCAGCGAGGTACGCCTTGTGTATCAGGGAACAAAAAATGTTTAGAAAGTCCAGGGCCTGATGCCTCTTCTCGAGCTTGGGATTGGCTTCCATTCCCTTGATCCTCCGGTAGCTTCTTCCCCAGATCAGCATCGTCAGAAACTTTCTCGTGCGGTTGCTTCTCTCCCTGATCTTCACTCTCGCGAAGTGGTTCTGAGTCAGAAGGATGGCTCGATGTTAGCAATTTAGAAGGGGTAAAAGAAGGAAGACGTACGATATCTCCAATTCCTGCAAAAACATCACTGCTGGACTTACCTTTGGAGCCCCCAGACACGTCTTCGCTTTCCTCACTCTCTTCACTACTCTCAGCAAGGTCATCCATATCTGAGCTTTCACTGACATTTGACTCGAAGACGGGTTCGGGATCAGGAATGCTTTTCTCCGTCGAGGAGGGTATGTCCACTACGTCTTCTTCGCGAAGGGGCGACGGAGTTCTTTCATGCAAAGAGGAAGAGGAAGGTACGACGGTCTTCTTCGCCAATCTCTTCTTCTTCCTCCTCGGAGCAACATCCTTGACAGGACTGGGATCTTGAAGGAAGAGATCAGCCCTAGGAGAGCCTGCTGGTGAATCAATCTCTTGGGCAGGCTCCTTATTCGTGGTCGCGGTCTTCTCCTCTGACCCCTCCACTTCCTTGGGAGTCTCTGGTTGGCCACTAGAACCCCCGACCTCTTTTACGACCTCCTTCGCGATGTCACTCGCGATGTCCATGGCATTGAACTCATCAACATGCAAGGCGTCTTGGCTCTGTCCCTCAGCGAAACTCGATGCGGCTTCCTTCTTCTCAGACTCTTTCGAGGCTCCCGCTGCAGGAGAAACCTCAGAAGTAGCTTGTTTGTCCGCACCGCGAGAGGAAGGGCTCGCGAGAGGCACGTCTTTGCCAGCATCAGCGGCGGTTTTGGACGATTGTGCTTTCTCGCCTGGAAATAAACACAAGTCTCATAAGTACAAGAAAAAGAAGTAAAACTGCAAAGCATGTGTTCAGTGGTTAGAAGAATCACCTTGATCAGTTTGAGTCAAGGGCTCTACTTTGGATGAGGGCTCCGCGAGGAAAAGGGAAGATTCTGTCATTGTTCGACCCTTCCGCGGAGGACCCTGAAAGATAAGAAACAATAGCGGATTAGCAAAACATGAAGAGCTAGAAGAAAAAGAAGAAAAGAGAAAGAAGAGAAGCAAATGTCTCACCCTGGGTTTCTTCGGAGCGGGCCCTAGCTGAGGAGGGGTTTGAGCCTTCCTCTTGTCCTTCGTAGTAATACGCGACGGTGTGGGAGCAATCAAGTGATCCGCAGGACGGATCTTCTGGATAGGAATGGCACTGATCACATCAAAGGGAACCATAGTCCCCTTCACCCAACATGACTGGGGGCCTCGCCAATTAGGATCCTTCCCTGGCTTAAAGGACCGCAGGGTCAGATCCCTCTTCGTGATAGGTTCCGCGGAGGACACCACCGCTGGGGTCCGGACAAAATTCTGGAAAGATTGCAAGTTCCTCGCCCAGTACACCCTATTTTCTGGGGTGAAGGCAGCCTTGCGAAAAGAGCTGGGAATGATCCTCTCGCCCCCATAATTCGCGGAGAGCTCGCGATTGAACGACTTCAGGAATCGGCGGATCCCCGCGGCGAAGTCTGCGGGCGGAGAAGGAGGCTCGCGAGGGACGCCTTGGTCGTACCCAAACTGTAGCTGAAGCCTGTCAGCTCTGTACAACACCATGAGGGGACCCTCGGCAGATAAAGTTGGGAGATAGCTGGGGGTAACCCATGCGAGGAAATTCAGCTTGTGCGATCGGATATTACTACTCTGAAACTTCACAACGGTGTCCTCGAGGAAGACAGCAGAGGCTATCGAACCATCCACAATTTTCTCATAGGGACGTGGCTCGAAAGAAGTTACCTCGTCACACCAGTCCTCGAACAGATGGCTCGAAGGAGTCCTGCTCCACCTCATGATCCTTGGCAGTCTCTCGCTCAGTCGAATGACGGGCATGTTTTTACCGTCGAGAACAATGTCTCCAGCAGAATTCCTCACCTGAACACTCTTCAAAGGAGGAAGATCGTGGGGAGTGGGGGCAGCTTTTGGAAAGTACTCATAAAAGAAACCGAGAAGGAAGGGGATGTGAATCATGGAGGTAATCTCGTACCTCCCCATCGAATGCTCGAAGTCTTGAACGGTGCGATCCAGCTGGTGATAAAAATGGCCCAGAAACATGGGGCCCAAGGGAAGCCTTTTCCCTGACGCAAGGATGGCCGCGAGAGGAATCATCTCGCGACGAGGTCCCTCGTGTGGAAGGTCAGGAAAAAGAAAGAGAGACAGAAGCTGAACAAGGAAGACCGCAAGAGATAGCGGACCTCCATGATAAGAACTCATTGTCATGGCAAACTTCCCATCCACTTCGACGGTGGAAATGTCACGAAACCAAAATCGCTGCCAGGAACCCCAAGTCGTCTTGTTAGCTTTTGGAGGGGATCGTAGCTTCCCCAGGGCGTCATAGCGAGAACCAAACTCGCCGGCCTTCTTAAAATCCCCATCTATGAAGTCAACCACCGACTTAACCTCAGAGGGAAGATGGGCGGGATCATAGTGATACTCGCCGCGAGTGGGAAGGGCCAGGAGAATCTCTGTGTCAAGAAGAGTTGGGGCAGCCTCTCCAAAAGGGAAGATAAAAGTATGACTAGTTGTGCTCCAGCGAGACACCGCGAAGTCGAGATCGCGTTGAGGACGACTCGCGACGAGATATCGCGAGAGCTGCACGGCCTTCAATAAACCCACTACATCTAGGGTTTTCCTGTGCTCAGAGTTATCAAGAATCGTGGCCACCCAATCACCCCAATCCCTTGGGGGTTGAATGCTGGCCTTGTACTGGACTTGAGAGAAAGGGAAATCGCCCCTCTCGATCCTCAGCCTCACCAGTGAAGACGGATCGACCATGTCCGCCTCTGAGGCGTCAACTTCATCAAAAATTGTAAGATACTGGGCGTTGGGATTACCACTGAGAGGAACGTAATTTTGGACGTTAGCCCAGAAAACATCGCCTTCAGGCCTCAGAAACGGAGCCCTCCTCCATTCGCTAGCAGGAGGCAGTGCAGTCTTGGCCAGAAGAGCCTCAGTATCAGACTCGTTCTTTCGTGATCGAGTCATGACGTACCTGAATGAAGAAACTAGGGTTTCGTAGAAGGGAAGAAGGAGGAAGCCTTGAGAGCTGTTTGAGATTAATACGAGAGGAATGTGGAAAGAGTGAAGAAAACTCTAACCCCTCCCACAACGGGTATTTATAGGCCAAGTACCCCTTCCTTCAACGGTCGGAACGACTCCAGCAGTCCAATCGGCCTGCAACAAAACTTTGAAATTTGGGAAACCGCCATCTTTTGGAGGGGAATGCTAAAACGACGGGATCTGCTGACGTCGCACGCGCGCGATAGAGCGCGTATGAGACCACGCGCCGCGGAATCACGCTCGCGCGAGGGGCATATGTAGGAAAGGTCAGCGCGTAGGATGACGAGGCAGTTGACCAACCAATAATAGCTATCCACGTGGCTCGGTGAGATTCAGCGGACACGTCATCAGTCAACTAAAATGAGGACTGAGGGAAAGCCCCACCGCGAGGAGATGACCTCGCGGAAGGACATAACAGAACTAAAGACATCCAAGCAAGGGATGCCCTGTACAAGGGAAGTGCTACTAAAGAGAAGTTCACCCCTCGCGAGGACCTCCGAGAGGAGGACCAACACGACGGGAAAGAGTGAACACTCACACAAGTACGCGAACCGAGCTCGCGACTGTACCTGACCAAAAGGCAGGGATGGGGAAGTCGATACGAGCTCGAAAGAGGTTTTGGCGCGAGCCAAAGGGGCTCGCGACCATGCCCAACACAGCGGGAATGGGGGAGAAACAAGTGGCTTGGTGGCTTTAAGGGATTAAGGGTCGCGACGAAGGGAAAACGATGCACTGGCATGGTTTAATGGAAGCTTCCTAACGGCCAGTGACATCACCCACGTCGCCCGAATATACGGAGAGAGCACGTGTCATCATGTTATTGGGGAAATGTCTGCAGCCCCATGATTGGGTGTAGATCCCTATAAATATGAGACATTCATTCATAAATCCCAGAGACAGAGATTGAGAGATTCATTCGTCTAAGGAACACGGAAATCTTAGAGAGAGGAAGTGACTCAGAGCTCTGGAAACAAGGACTCTGTTCTTGCTAGTGCTCGCGAGCACATCTTTCTTCTAAGACTGTGATTCGAGGACGATGATGATCAAAATGGGAATGGACTGAACGTTGCTGCCTTCTCTTTCTGTATACTCGGCTTAATCCTTCGCCCCTTTACACACTCTCTCATTCCCGTTTCAATTGTTAGCTATTGTTTGCCTCTCCAAGTTAATTTATTGACTTAAACCACTAACCGAACCTACAGGGTGCAATTGGGGTACACTTGGTGGTGTACCCAAATCATTTCCGTTTTAGAATATGTCTCCTTGAAAGGTTAAACGGGATATCTGCACTGCCCCGTAAATTTTCACTTTTAAAATTACTTCCAGTAATTTATACGAATTTAGGTATGAAAGCCTAAAGATTACTTTTTTAAACTTTTTGAAGAGTAGGAAAATGTTGGGACATCTATTTGAAATAATGGACATTTTTGGGTCTCCAATACTTACTTAGCTGATCTGAAGAGTCCATCGTGTAAGCTTGTGAAGAAATATAACCTGGTCAAAAATCAACTCGCTTGACTATCAATCTCAAACTGATCGAATCATATTTATTTTCCAATGGGCTCCAATTTGGTGTATGCTTCTATTTTTTTTTCCAATATAAATCTGTTCTAATTCGTATCATCCAATCAACATAATTGTTGGCCTTATTAAACTTTTAAATGAGGTCAACAATATAAACGGTTTTGATCATCAAATTGAGCTCACGATGAACCCAGAAATGTCAAAATTGGACATGTCCTGTTTTTTTAACAATTTGAGAGAACCAGTCTGATGGGTGTTTCCTGCTGACAAAAGTTCTATACATTATTTGTCATGGATATGTCTCAACAAAATATTGATATCAAACCCTACTTAAAATTTACATTTTGTGTTCTAACTGTTACTTTTGTACTTTGGTCATGCTTGTATTTTATTTTATATTTTTGAAATATTCCTCTCTTTTAGTGGATTCGAGAAAAACTAGTATTTTCCCATTCCTTATGTCAATAATTCCTCGTATTCAAGTGTTGCTTAGACAATATGAGTACACTTAAGCTCAAGCCTGGCTCTAAAATTTGTGAGGCCTAAGACAAACTTTTGCAATGGGCCCCCAAATAGTTAGGGAAAACGGAATTGAAATTGGCACTCCCCAAATTAAGTGTTGATGGCACTCAATATCAATCCAAAAATCTCATACTATGATTGATGTAGAAGTTAGGATTCGGTAACACAACTCAATTGACTTAATCTAATTTTTATTCACTTGTATATAGATATATGAAATTGGGGGCCTCAAAATTTAGTCAAAATTTGGTGCTTAAAGCGATGGCTTTATAGGCTATAGCCCAAAGCCGACTCTGGTTAAGCTACATGGTCTTATGAAATCACAAAAGGCTTAAAAACACGGCATTTTTAAGTCAATGATTTGGCAACAATCATTTTGTTACTCCTATAAGTATAGCCATAGCATTAGCACCTGTGAGCATGAACCTATCTTTTT